>JAESVK010069979.1:0-23732 GCA_017140935.1 Hamamelis virginiana
CTAAAAGAGGCACCACATCTCAGGCATCCACGGTAGCACCTCCAGCAGCTCAATCAAGTACGTCTCCTCTGAAGAAGTTGGAACGCAGGATCAAGGGCTGGTTTAAATGCATTCTTGGAAGACAGAAGCAACTTGATTACAGGATGACAAGGTTGGAGAGAGAGGTCCATGCCATGAGAGGAGAACCTGCTGTTGCTCAATCACCCCTTCCTAACTTGGAAGGAGACTCTGAAGAGCTCGACAACTGTGTTTACCAAGAGGATTTTTCATCAGAGGAAGGGGAGGAATCGTCAGAGGAGGAATGAAGCTGTGTTTGGGTAGTTTTAGGATTTCCTGTTTTAGTAGAATTAGGTTTTCTTTTATTTTCAGTTGTGTTTTAGGTTTAAGTTGTGAGGTCTAGGGGGTTATGAAGGTGGTGTTGGCTTTAAGGGTAGTAACCTGAGCCAAATTGTCGCCAACACCCATTTTGTTTTGGAAGCCTGTTGTACCCTCGGTCATTTCAAGCCAGAAAGACCTTTTTGATTTCTTGCATGGTGGTTGTTCCTTTTTGAGCATTTTAGCATTGTGAATGAATGAATCGAGCTATTTATTGAGATTTCTCTTTAATCTTCTTGTTCATGTCATTATCCATTATTCGCCTCGCTTACTTAATTACATTGTATATGGTAAGTGTTTTTCATTCGGGTACACATCACATACACTGGGAAGATTCAAGCTTAACTGTTTCAAACATTTGCATATGTTATGAAGTTTTTAGTATCAATTTCATCCTTGTTTGCTTCATGATAGTGAAAAGATGCAATTGCTCTTCCTTTCCATTTTGTTTCATTCATTTTTGACCTTTGTTCGGGACGAACAAGGCTTAAGTTAGGGGGGTGTGTTTAACACATATTTCACATGATTTATATAGTGTATTTATTACTTTCATCATACATTTTGGATGCTTTATGTGTGGAATAGGTGCGTTTGACAGTTTGGTCTTGTTTCAGGACAATGGGTGTCGAACGGTGAAATTCTCCCATCTTTTGTGTACAAATGAGCTCCATCGTTTATCACTTCTCGCCGTTGCCAGTTGTTGACAAGTCAATCTTGCCTAGTCAAGGTGTTTGGTGAAAGCCCTTTTACCCTTGGAGGCGTTCGGAGGGTTGGTGAAGTGTCAAGCAAGCTTATAACAGCATTTCAGCATTTCTGCAATTTTGTACCGGTACAGGCAATTTTGTACCGGTACAAAATGTCACTTTGGAGGCAGTGTGTTTTTGTACCGGTACAGGTAATTTTGTACCGGTACAAAAGGTCGGGATTTCAGCAATATGTTCGTAAATTGTCTATTTTTGTGAGGGCACTCTTGTCTTTAGCCCCCATTCGTGTAAGTGGTATAAATACCCTCTTTCTCAGCTGAAAGAGGGACAACACTTAGTTTTCTCTTAGGTTATTTAGTTTAGCTTAGGGTTTTCCCATATTTCTAGGGTTTTCTTCATAGTTTAGGTTAGATTTCTGCTTGTTCTTGTTAAATCTCAGTTGTAATCTTTAGTTTGACTCTTTAAACTAGTTTCTTAGTAGCTGAACTTGGTTTCTTTGTCTTGTAATCTTTCAATAGAAGTTATTTCTCAATCATTGTGCATTTACTATTCTTGTCTTGCATTTATTTCTTATAACCTAGCTTTAATGGAGTTCTAAACCTCCAAGGTAGGGTTCAAACGGTGGAAACTCATCACCAACAAAGGTAACAACACTCTCTCATCTCTTTGTGTTTAATGGAAAGGGTATGATGCCAAATACTCACTACTTCTTCTCTCAATGCTTAGGATGGCATCTTCTTGACAATGTGTGAACAAGTTAACCTTGGTACACATTGTGCTTGAACCTAAATGCATGCTAAGTGTTTGTAACATTGCTTAAGTGAGCATTTGGTATCATTCCCATATTCATACTTGTTTAAAAAGCTTTCAAAGTTATATCATCCATCAAAGACCATTTTTCAATGGATCCTAGATGAGAACATTAATGAGAGATGCTTGTTACCTAGTTGTGGATGAGTAGAAACCCTAGAACCCTACCATTTGTTTCCCTTGTGTTAATTTCAATCGCAACTGGTTACCAAATCAAACCAATCAACAAACCCCCATGATTTACTTTAAGTACACATTCTTTGGGTTTCAATGCCTAAGGATCCTTCGTAGTCCCCACTCCCTGTGGAAATGACCTGTGGATTCCCATAGTTTATTATGCTTGGTGATAATTGAGTTCCTACGCTTGGGACGTAATTGAGCACCGCAAATGGACAAGCAGTCTCCTACATACAATCGCATTGTACAAGAAAAAAACATAGTTAGGTATCTCATACCATAAAGCAAAATAATACTAATTCTCAATTAGTAAATCAAATACAAGACGTACCATCAGAAGAACCATTCTTTAACGAAGCCAGGTACTCCTTGCAATTTCTTTTCCAGTGGCCTGTCTTGCCACAGTGGAAACACTTTCCCTTTGTATTCTTCTTCTTCATTCCTCCTTTTGGCTTAAGATTGGGCTTCTTCTTCTTATTACCTTTGCCCTTGTGCTTGGGTTTAGAAGTTGATGCCCCATCTATAGCCAAAACATTTCCTTTGGAATCCTTTTTCAAGGTTTCCTCAGCAGTACTCAACATATTCATCAAATCAGTTAGAGAAACTTTATCATTCACATCAGTCATGTGAAAATTCATAATGAATTGTTTGAAGGTTGAAGGAAGTGAATGAAGTAGAATATCTGTACTCATCTCCGAATTGATCTCGACACCTAGATCATGAAGAGCGTGGATGTTCCGGATCATCTTGAGACAATGCTCATTCACTGATGTCCCTTCCACCATCTTAGCAGAGAAAAGATCACCAACAACATTGTACGTTACAATTCTGTTTTGTGATTCATACAACTCTTTAAGATTCTTGAGGATCGCATATGCACTGTCTATGATCTCATGTTGCCTTTGGAGCTCATTGGTCATCGATGCCATCATGTAGCACCTGACTTGCACATCATCCTCAAGCCACTTATTATAAGTGTCTCGCTCTTCTTCAGATGCCCCTTCAGGTAAAGCATTGGGGCGTGGAGATTTGATAATATATTCAATTTTATCAGCAGCTAAGATTATTTTCAGGTTCCTAACCCAGTCATTGAAATTGGGACCAGTTAAACGGTTGTCATCAAGGATTCTAGATAAGGGGTTTAGTGGAGCCATCTACAACAAAAAATAATAAAAGTAAATTTCATATTATTCAAAACATAAATACCTATTGGTTTCTAAGTCTTATGGTACCTTCCACTATTTTATTCAAATCTCATACTCCCTTAGATGAGACTCGGGAATTTCATCATCTGAATTTCCATAATAGGGATTGGGGTCCCATTAAAAATTAGTAATCCTCACATAATAGGTTCTTGGATACTAACCCTTAATGAGTGGATAACTCTTATCCTAATGCTTCTTAAAGCAAATTCCAATCATCCTTTAGCCTCTAAATTGTAGTATCCTCACATAATAGGTTCTTGGATAGTACTCTTTAGTTAAGCTACACCCATCATTCGCATAAGTATGGTCAATTGAATGTTGTACCCCTCACATAATAGGTTCTTGGGATACACCATTATCGCACCTTATGATATCCAATATTAAAACAAGACAGTATAAACCCTCAGAATGAACATGTTCCCGCATATCTGCAGCCAAACACATCCACCTTAAGAATCCACCTATCATGTAATGATGGGAGGCTAGGATAAAGCGCAAGGCCTCTTCCTTACAACTTAATTTTGAATTAAAAGGGGTTTTGTAAAAAGGTCTCATTTGAAATAGACATACATCGCATGCATCACATATATATCAAACATACATATAAAGTTTAGACCAAACTTTATTATTAGTTCTCGATTATCCTCCCACTGTCCTACTAGAGGCTATGGTGGATTCATCTTGAACATATAATAAATTAGGTCAAGGCCCCCTACCAAGCATACATCTCATATATTAATGGGCCTTGGATTAATTATGGACTTTAGGGTGGGTTCATGCTTTGAGCCAATAAGATGAACCCTAGGTCTATAATGAGGGTTAGGTGATCGTAATTAAAACTATGTAACTATTACATCAAGATTAAAAGATTTCGAAAAGTCTTGAAGTCCTCGCCAAGTCCTTCTCAAGTACTTGCCTTTTCCTCTCGTACAAAACTCCACCATGCACCTCAAGTCCACCATGCTCCACCAAGTATCCAATATTACATTTAAAATAAAAGAAAGAAGGGGATTAAGGAGATAGGGGATACATAGGGATTGAGAGGGAAAGCGGCATGCAAGCCCCAAATTAATTACATCACTTAAATTTAAACAACTTTAAATACAACCCTTAAAATAAGCCAAACACATCTAATGCAGCCAATCACATCTCATTTAATTGGTCTTAAGTCCATAATTATCCATTCATATTTATACAAACTCATTGCATAAATAAAAACAACAATAATAAAAGAAAGGCAATGATGGCAATGGCATTTAATTAATTAAAGTCAATATTATTATTATTATTATCTCATAACAATAATAACAATCTTTTAAATCTCATTTAAAATAAAACCATCATATCTCATATGAATGTAAAAGTGTCTTTTCTTAAGTAAAACTCCTAATTAACTCTATTAGGGCTTTAAATAAATAGAATTTAATTTGAGAAATTAATCTCATAATTCCTATCATGCATTTAACACTTTAATATGCATTATAGATTAATCAACATTAACCTATATGTAAGGAATTAAATAATAACTCAAAACCAAAATTTCTTGAAAAGACACAAACCCAGTTTTTCACAAAACTATGAATTCAGCTATTGTTTTGGGACTAAACTTTCCTATATTAAAACAAACTTTTAAAATGTGAGAATACTCTATTTCACAAGGATTTGCAGTCCTCTTTCAAATGGCATAGGTCTCATTTAGTGATTCCAACGTTTGGTATCACTTTAAGGCACTTTGTGACACTAACTCCAAAACATGGCAGAATCTGGAATTTGTGCACAAATGCATTTATTGGGTATAACCTAAAGTGAACTAAGTCATGGAAACACTTCAATTCACTAGGTTTTTCAGTCCTCTAAACAATGGCAGGAGTCTCAAGACTTGATTCCAACGTTTGGTATCAATTAGAGACATTTTGTGACAGAGAGTCAGATTTTCCAGAATTGACTCTTATTCACAAAAAATCTAGTGTGGCTATTCTAGGTCATTAAAAATCACGGGAACTCTTCCTAGACTTTGTTAAGACCTTATATTAATGAAGTCAATAGGTGGCAAGCTTCAAAAATTCCAGAAACTATTTTCCATGGATTTTACAAAAGCTTCATGATTGCTACCCAGAAAAACAGCAACCCAGTTTTAATTTCAAAACGATTTCAAAATTAATCCTTTCAATATACAAGCATGCTAAAACGTTTTTAACACATTTATATATCATCTAGCAGCATCCCTAAATGTTTTTAAGCAATTAAAAACAATAACTCATCACATGAATTTTACAATTTCTCAAGAACATTAAAATTGTTTCATAAAAACACTTTTCATCAAATCTTTTATGTTCTTCAATTTTGATTTTCAAAAAAAAATAAAATTTATTTTGAAAACTTTATAAACACTTTATAAAACATATGAAGAACATAAGATCATGAAAACATAAAATAAAATAAGGCACACTAGGGTTCCAAACCCATGTGGCCGAAAATCATAGTGGGAGAGAGAGAGTGTGCTAGGGTTAGGGTTAGGGTTAGGGTTAGGGAACCTTACCATAATCTAACCCTTTTAGGGTTTCCATAAACACAAAATATGCTGCAATATAATCTATATTGTAATCATTTAAAATAAGAAAAAATCAAATCAAAGATAGGAAACTTTCCTAAATCAAATAATTCACAAAATAGAAACTAGGAATTTCTTAGTTTGACATTTACGGATTCCTAAAACAAATTAGGAAATTTTCCTATTTTAGTTTAGGGTTTCTAAAACCTAAAACCAGCCACCATTGATGATGAGTACAAGGATTCAAAGAACCCTAAAACACCATTGTTGAACTCTTTAACAAGCTTCATCAATATACAAGTTTAAACAAATTTAAACTAAGTTATTTGCATTTATCAAGAATCAAAGTTTTAACAATTTGAAAATAATCAAGATATATGTAAATATATTCTAGGGTTTGAAAAACCCTAGTAGCCGAAATCCATGAGGGTGTAAAACCCCATGGCCGAAATGAAAGAATACAAACAAGGAACGCAGCGGAAGGTAGGTTTAAAAACTTTTTCCTTTGTATTCAACCATGAAATCACTTAATCGATGAATCGAATCAACTTTAAATTAAAAACATTAAAGTAAAGCTTACATTGATGTGTCCCTTTGCGATGTTCTCTTCCTTTGATGATCGTCCTCGCTCAATCCTCGAGCCCCAAAAGTATGGTGGCCTCCAATGAACGTCCACACGAACACAAGAGTCGCTAAACCTTCTTGAATTTTTCAACCCTTGAAAAAGACAAGCATGGAGAGGGAGAGAGAGAGAGGGGCGGCATTCATGAGAGAGAAAATGAGATGAATGCTTCTTTGAATGCTAGGGTTCACTCTCTTTAAATAAGCCCCTCCTCTTCTTAGGGTGTTTGGTTACTAGTGCTAGCATGACCATTAACCCTATTTTGGTTATTCCCATTCTTGAATTAGATATCCTTTTGGTTATTAATTAATTAACCCTTAATTAATTAAAGCCAAACATATATCAATAAGAATGTAACCCTCTCACAAGTTTAACAACCTCACTTATGTTCTTCTGTGTGTGACCCATTGGGTTCATCCCAACCTAGTAGTGGCAGGGGACATCTCAATGTCGCCCAAAATAGAAACTTTCTATTTTTAGGTTCTATTAGAACAATTCCAATTTTGCCCTCAATGATAACCCTTATCATTAGGCCTTCACTAGTCATGAGTGACATCTAGCAATATGTCATGACGTACCCTAGGTATGGGTGAATATACGAACGTGTAAATGAACCCTTCGTGCTATAAATAATCCCTCACCAAACAATGTCTCGATTAAGTTAGTTGGGTATGGATTCATGTCAAACCCTAACTTAATCATGCGTTACTAATTCACCAGATTATAATCTCAATTAGGTATGCCCTTGAAACACTTTTCTTGGCAACCTTCTTCTTTGGCCAAAGACTCCATTGAGATAGTAACTGTGAACTAACTAAGACATTCGCCCTTTCTTATTAAGGGTGGTGATCCTCTATTGCACACTCACCTATCTTCATACATAACTCACTAGGGCCAATGAGCACCGATTACATCCTTGTGATTAAGGGTGTACGAGATACTATCAAACTCTAGCAATTCATATATAAGATAACAAGTGGTGTCTCAAGTCTAAGGATTACAACTGTGACTATACACATGAGCAGCCTTTGACATACAAATAGAATTCCATAAGCTGTACTCAAATCGGTCACGTTCAGTGTACCTGTTCTCTAACAAGCACCCACAGGTTTACTATAGTGTCTCTACACAGATGGTTCGAGACTCACCATCCTCCCATGGAGCTAGTAAAACCTGAGCTAATCTTAACGGTTTATAATCGTCCAAATATATAAACCTATGATCAGGAACCAGTTTAGGATAGAAGTACTTGAGAGTTATAAGTCTCTCTATCTCAACACTTGAGATATAACTCTCTATCATACTATCCAAGGACTTTATCATGAACAGTAATGAAACAGAAGTTTACATGATAAAAATAGCCATATCATAAATGAATAAAGATCCATACAAGATATTATAATGAAATATAAAACCCTAAACTCAACAGAACAATTGGTTTTAGGGCACATATCTAACACGAAATCCCTATTAGGGTTTTCTAAAACCCTAATCACCATTGAAACTCAATTTTCTCAAAAACAAGTCATGTTCATAATTTTCTCAAAATCAAGAACATCATCCATTTGAATCTAGGGTTTCTAAAACTCAAGATTCATCCATAGATGATCATGATAAAGTTTCTAAAACCTAAATCATATATATCAAATCACAAAAGAACTAAGTTAGGGTTCAAAAACCCTAACAGGCCGAAATTGAGATAGAGAAAGGAGAGAGAGGCCGTACCTTTTGTGGGGTTTTGATCATGTTCCAAGCTTCAATCCACCATGGAGAATAAACCCCAACAATCAAAACTCAAAACCAATAAACCCTAGGTGGTTTGAAATTGAGAGAGAGAGAGAGAGAGAAAACCCAAAACTTTTAAGGGTTTTTATCAAACCTTTGAATCTCAAACACCAAAGGGGTAAAACCCCATATGGCCGAACCCTTATAGGGCAGCCCCCACCTTGCCGTGACCTAGCTAGGGTTACTAAAAATCCCTAGTTGCCATTTAAACACAAACTAGAAGCAAAACACATGAGGTTCTACAAGAACCCTCACATTGCCGAATTCACTATGGCTTCCAAAACCATTGATTTTTTATTTTAATTAATTAAATCCATTCTTGCCATCATTAAACACATGTCCATGCTTGATCTGGCTCTGATACCACTGAAAGGAATCATTCAAAATACATGGAATCACAGTGGAAGACAAAATAAAAATTTTAATAAAGATGATTCCATCATCGAATATCCTAACCATGATCGTACAAGCATAGGGACATATGATTTACAAAACAAGCATATATATTTATCAAACATAAATAATACTTACTTGATTAGCCTTTCGATTTGCGATTGTTGATCTCGAACTTCAAACGGATGAAGTCTCCAACGAAGTCCACACGAACACAAAACCGCTTGAATCCTTGAAGCTTCTCAACAATGGAAGAATCAAGCTTGAGAGAGGGAGAAAAACTTTTTCTCTAAAGTGAGGATGGAGGATTAGTGCTAGCATGTCACAAGCTCTAGTATTTATAGAAAACCCCTAGGGTTTCTATTTAATACTTATTTCCAAAAGTAACTTAATTCCTTTTATATATTAATAATTAATATATAACGTAATTCCTTATATATATTTACAAATAATATATCAGGTTATTATTGGAATTAGTTTTAGGAAATTCCCTTCTCTCTTTAATTCAAGAGACTCTCTTATGTTCTTTGTTTGTGTGTGACCCATTGGGTTCACCCCAACCTAGCAGTGACTAGGGACATCTCCATGTCTCCTAAAATAGAAACTTTCTATTTAAAGGTTTAATTGAAACTATTCCAATTATGCCCTCATTGATAACACTTATCAATAGGCTTTCACTGGTCATGAGTGACGTTTAGCAATGTGTCATGACATACCCTAGGTTTGGGTGAATAGCAGAACTATGTGAACCCTTCTTGTTACTTAATCCTTCATCCCCTAATGTCACAGTTAAGATATTTAGGGTATGGATATAAGTTAAAACCCTATCTTAACTTTCTTGTCATATGTTCTTCAAATTATAATCTCAATAAGATGAACCCTATGAAACCCTTTCATATTTCATCTATCACTCTGGCCAGAGATTCACATTGAGAGTTATATTTGAGAACTGACCCTGACATTCTCTCTCATAATACTGAGAGTGATGATTCCTTATTAACCACTCATATGCCTTCATGCAAGACCTATTAGAGCCAATGAGTGCCGACTACAACCTTAAGATCAAGGCTGTATAAAACACTATCAAACCCTAACAACTCAGGCATAAGACATCCATGGTGTCTCAGGTCTTAGGATTACCAAATGGACGTAACATAAGAATATTCCTTTAACTTAATATCCATAGGAATATTCTAGTAGATCATGTTCAGTGTACATATTCTCTAATATGCACCCACAGATTAACCTAAGTGTCACTACACTGATAGGAAAGACTACCAATCCTCCTATTGGAGTTAGTTTAAATCTGTGCTACTCTTGTCGGTTTAATAAATGTCCTCTTTAATAAACCTATGAGAAGGAACACTTTTAGAATAAATGTGTATGAGAAATATGAGTCTTCATATCTCAACAAATTTGAGATACATATTTCTCTTATCATTTATTCATGGACATTATCGTATATACAATTGAATATACAGACGATAAGTAGTACCTTCTTATCCTAATATGAAATAGATATGCACTTTAGGATTGGTTTTAGGGCATACCTCTAACATTCCGAGCATTCTCTGCTATAGAATCAAAACACTGCACGGCCTATTCAGGGAGAGTCTCATAAAACTGTCCTCCACTCATCATTTGGATATATTGCTTGTTTTCTAAAGAAAGTCCTTGATGAAAGTAGTCAATGATTTGGTCTATATCCAAACCATGATGAGGGATAGCATTAAGAAGCTCTTTGTATCTTTCCCATACAGTTGCAAAAGATTCACCCGGTTTTCCAGAAAAATTTTGGATTGCTTGCAAAAGTGCATTTGTGCGTCCCGGGGGGAAGAATTTATCAAGAAATATACGTTGCATGTCACTCCAAGTGTGGATTGAATTAGGAGTAAGAGAGTGAAACCATATTTTCGCTTTGTCCTTGAGAGAGAAAGGGAATAAAACCAAGCATATGATGTGTATGGGTGATCCTGTAGAAAGGAATGCGCTACACACATCCTCAAAATCTCTCATGTAAGTATGGGGATTCTCAGAATCGAACCCTCTATATTCAGGGAGAAGACGAATCATCTCCGGTCTCATGGGAAAATTGTTGGCCTCTTGAGGTAGGCAAAAATACATGAGGGCGTGGTGGTTCGTGTGGGTCTCAGAAACTCTCTAAGAGTCCTCCCTAGATTAGCCAAAGGGACAGGGGGTCTCTATATGGTTGAGCATGGGGATTAGGAATCCCCTTTCCCACCGCCAGGGTTGCTGGCGGAACAACACCATCTCCTTGTCTCGGAGGGTCATAAGGTCTTTGTGGGTTATGAGGTAACCCTTGGTCATTTAGATTTACAGGAATTTGTTGATTTCCGGTGTGCTCCATTGAAGGAGTGGAAGGTAAGTGAAATAAGCGTCTTGCAATTGGATTTCTTGGAGCTTGTTGAGGTGTGATTCTTACAAATCGGTGTTACTCATCACGAGTCCACACCGACATGCACCAATTCCACCTCAACCAAAATGATATTCACAAGTATTATATACACAAAGAATTTTTGCATAAATTAAAAGAGGGAAAAGAACTTATCGGATTTGCAATGTCATTGCAAATTACCACTAGCTATCTTCAAATAAACTAGAACGCTCGCCACTCCCCGGCAACGGTGCCAATTGCTTGAACGTAAAATGTGATGTGCGCAAGAGATTTCTAAGCGTAGGAGTCTAATGGTCGTCAAGCAATAAACTAGGGAGTTCCTAAGTCATATCCACAGGGAGTGGAATAGGTTCTAGCGATTTTTAGGTCATGCTATCCAATTAATACAAACAAAAGTGAAAAATATGGGTTGGTTTGTTGTTGGAAGTGATTGTGCCAAGTTAAAGGCAAGGAGTTTGAAAAAACTTGTAGAGTAAAGAAGATGGATCCTATGGTTTCATTCCTTCCAAACCTATGGTAAATGCTTTCTTATACAATACACATTCAAGAATCCATTTAAGCTATGGTCTTGAATGGAGGATTTAGCAATATAAGTTCATAAATGGTGAGACAAATGATGGAATGTGGTTCTTCACTCTCATTGGCATTTTCACAAACAAGTAGAATGCATATGTGCTAACCAACCTAAATACAACAACTTACTGGTTGTATTTCAATTGTGAATATGAATCTACAAGGGTTCATAAGGTGAGAGAGTAGGAAAACCCCATTCCATTTGACATTGAAGCTTTTGAGAAGAGAGAAATACACTTACCTAGGGTTTGGAGAGGGAATCCACCATAGAATCCACCCTTAGTGTTTAGCTAGCCATGAAATGCAAGTAAATGCATAAAACAAGAATAATAAAAGCTAATAACAAGTAATAAATGCTATCACTAGATTAATAAACGTAAATGTGGCTTACAACTTGAGATTCAAAGAGTAAAAACAACCTAGACTAAGCTTACAAAGGATGAACAACAAGAAATTGACTGAAAACTAATCTAAACTACAAAGAAAACATAAAAAACGTATGAAAACCTAGGTTAAACTAAGAGACTATCTAAGAACTAATCTAAGAACAACTTGAGAACCCTTACTCAGCTGCAAACTTAGGCTTAAATACCCCCTTTAGGGTTACAAGCAATGGGGGAGAAAAACCTAAAAAACCCCTAGCTTGTGCTGCAAAATACACCGTAAAAACACAATCCGCAAAATCTATTACCGGTAATGAAAAATCCATTACCGGTAATAAACTGTACTACATACTGACTTGATGAAATCTTCAATCTATTACCGGTAATCAAATTCCATTACCGGTAATAGATTCTTCAACTTGAAAAATCTTCCGTTTTAGCTCCAAAATACAGAAAATACATGCATCCAAATGATCCTTCCACCAATAAAGATTGATTTGAGAGCTTTAAGTCACAAGAGTGGATCTCATGGCTTCATTTGGCATCGAACGGCTTAAAAAAGGTGAGAAAAAAGGTCGCTTAACCTGCAGGAGACAAAAACGATGGAAAACATAAAAGACACCTAATCCTAACAATTACATGAGTAAAAGGTAATTAAAAGGGAAGGGAAAGACTATAAAATAAACACAAATTGGTGTCACAACACTAAACCCACACCATTTCTCACATTGAATTATGAACTGAATATGAACTGTTTATCTATAATGTTCCTTGTATCAATAGTATTATTGTTGGTTGAGGTTGTATTCCTACTGGGCATTCAAAGCTCATGCTGTGTTTTATACAGCAGGTTTTTAGGTTCCTAGTAGAGGTCCAGCTGTAGGATCGTCTACTCATATTGCATTGGGGTTAGCAGTGTTCTGGGTTGTGCTGCATCGGTCTGCTTAGATTGCATTTGGAGTTGTAATACTCTTGAACTATTTCTTTATTTATCTTTATCCTATATGCCAGGGTTGTTGGCATTAAGTTTGGTATATTGTCTTTGTTTCTGTTTGCATTATTCGAACTTGGGCATGTACGTACTAAGACATATCATTTCATGTTGTTACAAAAGTACTTCTTTATATCCTGAGTATGGAAATATGAATGAGCAGTACAGGTTGTACCTTCATCTTGACACGTGTCGACCTACCCGGGATGGTCGGTATAATAGTCAGGTTGGGGCGTTATAGCAGTGCTAACCGATATGTTAGTGTCAATGATTTGAGCATAACAACTCGAACTAGGAACGATTCCTAATTCTTTAAGCCACTTATTATTACAAGGTTTTGTCAAATAACAGTCATCAATAGTTTTGGATATTTGGTTGAGTAAAGCTGTGACGACCCAAACCTGTTCTATGACGATATTATGCATTATATCGGCATAGACCAAGAATGAGATGAAACAATTTGAATTATATTAATAAACTCAAAAGAAACCCACAAAGGTGTGTATATGCCATGTCATACAAATGCCCATATCGATTAAAAAGAAAACAAAATAAGCCAACAACCCGGGCTTGTAGGATAAACAAAATAAAACTTAACTATACAACATTTACAAGTGTAAATGTAAAAGAGATACAAGGATTGTGTAGTTAGAATGTACAGACATTCCTCAAAATTTTAACATGTGCCTCCAAATCCTGTCTCCATGCAGCTAGATTCAACACGTTCACCTGGGGGATTGCAATTATGCAGGGGTGAGCTAACAGACAAAGCTCAGTAGGAAAACATACAACCTCACTAAAACAACTATACTGTATAAACTTAGCACAATCACAATCCACTTTCAATTCACAACATAATGCAATGCAAAGTAAAATAGCTTTCATGTCCATTCTAAGTTCCTCGAGGTGGTTCAACAACCAATAGGTGAGCAAAGCAGCGCTATAGAAAGATCCAGTCTTAGGCCTTACAACATCTCTTCAGCCTAGACGACCACGATATAGCCCCTTTCGCTTCCACCTAGGCAAGTACTGCTTTTCAAACCATCCTTGAAACAAATCATATAACAATCCTTTGACAAATCACATAACAATCCTTTGATCACATTTCATCACATTTCATCATTTTTCGACTTATTTCTCCATTTTCCATAATTCAAAAGCCAGTACTGCCCCAAAGTCCAGGTTCTATCATGATTGCAAAACTTTAATCAATAATGAAATGCTTTTCATAACAATAAACTTCATCCAATAATGAAATCATAATACATAAGCCTTTCAATTCAATTTCATCTTATCACAAGCATACAGACATAATCGTTTAAGACAAAAATCATAAATTTCCCTACCTGTATTGCTGAACTAAATATAATTTATTGGAGATGGGACTAGCTCTGTGAGTCACCTATCAATCACAAATAAGAGGCATTAATAATGAACAACAACAATTGTGCATAATTAAACATTAATAACTCACTTTATAAAAACTAATAACATTAAACCTTTAACTATGCACCAATTAAGTCTCACAAGCTTGTATGCATATAAAGATTACTCAACAAGAATAACAAATGAAGAAATTTGAACAAAAATATGAAATATTCAAACTTGGACTGCCTTAGTCAACTAGACAGGGGTTTGTTAGTCGACTAGGACTTGTTAGTCGACTAGGTCAATCATGTTAGTCGACTAGAAGTTGCAAGGTGTGAAAAATTCCCGAGAGCTGATTTTCGGTTAGTCGACTAGACACCTATCATTAGTCGACTAACGCTCGGTTAGTCGACTAGGCACATAATCATTAGTCGACTAATGTACTACCAGCAACCCTGAAACACGATTTAACATCATTAGTCGACTAGGCACTATGTATTAGTCGACTAAGCACCTGCAGAACTGCCATTAACGAGCATCAAGCTTTTCAAAAACTTACCAAATCATTATACATAAATTCCAAACCTTCAAAATCATCAAAACAAGCTTCAAAGACATAAAACTCACAACAATTACTCAAAACAAGTGATTAATTTTCAAGATTCACTTTGAACCAAATCCAAAAACTCACAAACTCAAATATTTAAACCATACAAGCGTTAACAACTTCAAATTTCAATCAAAAGCCCATTTCCATCATGAACCCAATCCAAAAACATCATTTAATTCAAAACTTATAATTAAACATCTATAACCTTTGAATCCGAAAATTACATAAAGAAAACTTAACACATAAACATAAACTCACCTTTAACACTTTCAAAACTGAAATCAAACGAAAAATTTGACAAGAACAAGGTAGCTCCCAGCTTCTCTCTCTCTCTCGGCTCTCAATTCTCTCTTTCTCTCCTCTTCACGAAACTAGTAGAAGGTTTGAGAAGCTGAAAGCATACTTATCTAAATTTAAAAGAGTTTGGGACACACATGACCTTATTTGAAATGTTCAAAACCTTTTGGTAATTTCACAAAACCTTTTATATAAATCAAGTTATTTCTATTTCTAAACACCCTCATTTTCAATAAAACAACCTTCTATAATAATCTACACTTCCAACACATTTCAAAAATACAATCACAACAGTTCATTTATTACAATATCAGCTAATAATTAACACATAAACACATTCCAATTAACAATTAATCTACTAATTGAACATTTAAGCACAAAATTAGCTATTTAAAATTCTAGGTTCTTACAATCTACCCACCTTATAAAAATTTCGTCCTCGAAATTTAAATCATACCTCTACCCACAAAGAGATGTGGATATTTTTCTCGCATCGAGAATTCAAGTTCCCATGTAGCTTCTTCTACCCCATGATTTCGCCATAAAACCTTTACCTGAGGTATCACTTTATTCCTGAGAACTTTTTCCTGTCTGTCCAAAATCTGTATTGGTTTCTCCTCATAAGAAAAATCTTCTTACAACTCTATCTGAGGAATTGGAACAACATAAGAAGGATCAGAAACTACTAATCTGCCTTCATATCTCATTCCACCATCATATTCTGATATCTTCCACTGGTCAGGTTCTTGATACATCTGTCCAAGAAAATGACTCAGAAATAAACCATTCACCTGAGCTTCAATTATTCTTTGTGGGAGATAAGTTGGAGAAAGAAAATTATACAGACAAGCTCTGTCTTCTGTTGCCAATCCATAAATCTCATAATCTTTTAAGAAATTCCACGTCTCCCATCTGAGTAGAGCTAAACTACTCATTTTCACTCCAGATTTTCTGCTCAACGCATCTGCAACAACATTAGCTTTACCTGGATGGTACTGAAGAGAAAAATCATAATCATTAGCATACTCCATCCATCTACGTTGCCTCATGTTCAACTCTTTCTGGTTGAAAATGTACTTTAGGCTCTTATGATCTGAGAACACATCAAAATTCGCGCCATATAAATAGGATCTCCATGTCTTGAGTGCAAAAATAATGGCTGCCAATTCAAGATCATGTGTTGGATAGTTCTCTTCATGAGGTTTTAGCTGTCTGGATCCATAAGCAATAACTCTTCCCTGTTGCATTAAAACACAACCCAAACCTTTACCTGAAGCATCACAGTATACCTGATAGCTGATTCCCGCATCTGGACTAATCAATACTGGAGCTGTAGTCAATCTCCTCTGTAGCTCGATAAAGGCATTTTCACAATCTTCTGTCCATTCAAATCTCACTGCCTTGCGTGTCAGTCTGGTCAAAGGATGCGCTATACGAGAGAAATCCTGTATAAATTTACAGTAGTAACCCGCCAAACCCAGAAAACTTCAGACTTCTGTAGCATTTTTAGGTCTTTCCCAGTTAAGTACAGCTTCAATCTTGGAAGGATCAATAGCGATTCCTGCCTGAGATATAACATGCCCAAGAAAACGTACCTCCTATAGCCAAAATTCACACTTTTTCTTGTTGGCATACATCTGGTTTTCCCTCAAAGTCTGCAATACTATGTTAAGATGTACAGCATGTTCCTCCCTAGATTTAGAATAAACAAGAATGTCATCAATAAAAACAATAACAAACTTATCTAAATAGGGACGAAACATTCTGTTCATGAGATCCATAAATGCTGCTGGGGCATTGGTCAATCCAAAAGGCATAACCAAGAACTCAAAATGTCTATAGCAGGTACGAAAAGCTGTCTTCGGAATATCTTCCTCTCTAATTCGCAGTTGATAATACCCTGACTTCAAATCAATCTTTGAAAAATAACAGGACCCACCCAACTGGTCAAACAATTCATCAATGCGTGGAAGAGGATACCTGTTCTTCACAGTGACACTGTTAAGCTTCCTGTAATCAATGCACAGCCCCAAAACCATCTTTCTTCTTTACAAATAACACTGGTGCTCCCCAGGAAGATTTGCTTGGCCTGATGAATCCTTTTTCCTGCAACTCTGTTAACTGTTCATTCAGAACTTTCATTTCAGCGGGAGCCATTTTGTACGGAGGCAAATTAATAAAAGCTGTTCCCGGTTATACTTCAATGGCAAAATCATGTTCTCGAGGTGGCGCTAACCCTAGCAACTCATGTGGGAAAATATCTAAGAAATTCTATACAACTTCTACCCGAGACAAATCAAAACTAGGCTGATCCTCCAGTTCTAAAGCAGTTAATAAACTAGTCATTGAGCCGTATATTTTAAAATGCCTTTATCGAGCTACAGAGGGCATTGAGCCGTAATTATTGATTAGTCCAGTTCTTTTGCCGCTAGCACCTAATTTTGAGCCTTCAGTTTCTTTTTCTTGGCCAGTTTAGGAAGCCCAACGGTAGAGGTTAGGTGGTATAGGTTTTTGGATAAATTGTGTTAGTTTTGTTTAAGTTGTTAAGTTATTTACATTTGTGTTTTAGTGTTTTGTGTGCCAAGTCTCAAGTTTGGACAGACTATCATCGGAAGGAAAATGAAGTTTGAAATGATTGGTGATGTAAGGGTTGAATAATGCAACCTTGAAAAAAAAATTAATGAAAAAAAAAATAGAAAAAGAGAAAAAGAGAAAAAAAAAAAAAAAAAAAAAAAAAAAAAAGATTGCAACAATAAAAGCCCTCAAGCCTTTCATTCCCATTTCCTATGAACTCAAGACTGCTTCTCATGGTTGGCACAATATTATTTTTCATTTTATGGGTTTAGTGGTTTTATTTTTTTTTTTTGGGTTGTTTAGTGTTATCTTTATTGTTTAGTATTGTGTTCTTGTGTTATAGCTTAGGTTGTTGTGTATATGATGGTTGGGTAGACAACCTATACCACGTTATAAAACCATCACATTTCTTGTTGTTATCCATCCTTGAACCTAAAGGCATTATTGAGCAACAAAAGACCTATTTGATTCCATGAATTGCTTATGTTTAGCTTTTGTTGCAATTTTACTATCTCTTGTGTTTATGTATGTTGTTGTTCATTTTCCCATTCTTCACTTATTTCCATGCATCTCTTGTACATATAACTTCTCATAGTGTTGTAATCCATCTCTTCGTTGTGCTTCATTTTGTTTCCATTGCTTTAACTTAAGCTTGGTGCATTCAATGGTTTGAAATGAGTTTGAATGCTTCTTTTCATGAACACAAGGGTTTATCTATGCAAATCTAGTTCAAACCATTGCATAACTTATGAGAAGACTGATATCTTTGCATGCCCATTTTGTTGAAATTTGTTCTTGACATTTGTGAATAAGGGGAATGTACTTTTCATGTTTGTGGGTATCCTTTCTGCAAACCCTCACGAGACTACAACTCGTCCACTAGGGGGAACCTAGGGGTTTAAAGGCTTGTTGCATACGCTAAATGCAATCGCGTTTTCCTGCGAAAGTGGATTAGCTAGGTTTGTTTATTTTGTTTAGCTTTTGTTTTTATGCTAGTTCTTGCTAGGGACTATCAAGGTTCAAGTTGGAGGGGGTGATTGCACCATAATATTGCATACTTTTATTGCATTATTCCCATCATTTTGTACATACTTGAGCCATTTATACTTGTAAATAGGTGCGTTTGACTCTTTTGTTGTTTTTGAGCCCTTGCAGGTTGAATGCGCTAAAATGGATGCTTTTTGCATGCAAAGTGAGAGCTTCGAGTCAAGCTTTGGAAGTCTTCAAAGGTCATGGGACTTATAAAACATACTTTTAAGTGCGTCTAGATGCTACATATCAAATTTCAAAGCTAAATGCCAAGCGGTTTGGGAGATATGGGCAAATGAAGTCATGAAGTGCAAAAAGCGATCAATCTGGACATTTTGGTAAAACTGTTTCTCTCCAGATTGAATTAGACAATGAGACCACCATGGTTGGAAAGAAGACTTCTCAAGCTTCCCGTGCATATAAAGAACGTCCAAATCCGATTCCGGACGAGGGAGATACAAGCATTTGAAGTTGGGGCATTATGTAGGCAAAAATCTGCACTTACGCGAGTTACTGTTCATGCATAAATGGTTGAGTACCGGTACTAGGAGTCTTAGTACCGGTACTAAGCCCCGAAAAACCAGATTTTCAGCTTGTAATACGTTTTTTTGATGAGGGGCAATGTGGGGATTTCATGGGAACTCTAGGGCAAGAATTGGGGGCTTTTTAAAGGGCATTTTCAGCCATTTTTGAACCCTCCCTTTAAGTCTTCTCTTATTTTTAGTTTAGGTTAGTTCTTAGTTTAGTTTTTCTTAGTTTTAGCTTAGGATTTCCATTGTTCTTCATTTTCTAGGTTAAGATAAGCTTAGTTTAGGTTGTTTTCCATTCTCATTTTCATTTATGCTTTATAATCTTAGTTTTTCTTCATTTATAGCTTGTTAAACTTTGTATTTCATTTCATTTTATTCAAGAATCATTTGCTTTATGTTTGTTTTCCTTGCATTTATGGATTTCTAGGTTTTCAAGGTTGGATTCAATGGTGGATTTCCATCTCACAACTATGGTAATATGATTTTTCTCCATTCTTATGCTATAAATGTTGGTTGGATGATGTTCAATACTCCTTATTTTATGAACCCACTTGGTTTTGTATCTCTTGACCATTTGTAGACAAGCTTTGGCTTGGTACAAATGGTGCTTGAACCACATGCACTCCAAGTGTTTGCTAAAATGCCCCAATGAGTATTTTTCATTATTCAACCCAATTTTCCTTGTGTTTTGTGTTTGAATGGTTATAAATGTTTTCATATTTGAATCCTCTTGGTTTGGCATCTTCTTGACAATGTGTTAAGAAGTGATACTTGGTACACATTGTGCTTGAATTTATATGCACTCCAAGTGTTTGATGAAATGTTCAAGAGAATATTTATTTCCATTTAGCACCATTATGCTTTTATTGCTAAATCCTCCATCAAAGACCATTCTTCAATGGATCCTAGATGAGTTTTCCTTCCAAAATACATTTAAAGTTAAATCCTCCATCAAAGACCATTCTTCAATGGATCTTAGATGAGAAATTATTGTGAGAAATACATGTTCCTAAGTTGTGGATGGAATGAAACCCAAGAATCCAACCCTTTACATTTTATTATTGTTAGCTTAATTTAGTTAATTCTCTACAAAACACTCAACAACAATCAACCCCCCATGATTTTACACTTTATTTTACATTCATTGGTTAGCAATACCTAAGGATCATTTAGACCAGTTCCACTCCCTGTGGAGATGACCTGAGGACTCCCTCAGTATTTATTATGCTTGGCAATGTTTAAATTCCTACGCTTGGGAATTAATTGAGCACACCCACAAATTGACAAGCAAGGACGTGCATTTTTTTTAAATTGTGCGGATATCCTTTAGCTGCCGTTGGATGGGAATAAATGAAAACTGACGGCTGCCTTCCCTTTCATGATATAAAACCCGGTTCATGTTTGGCCAGCAGAAATCCAAAAAAAAAAATGCAAGTTCTCTTCAAGCTTCGAAAACCCCCACGCCATTCGAACCAGAAAAAACTTCAAGCTGAAGTTTCTCACGATTTCTGCTAGCGCTCAAGCTTCTCAACCCCCATGCTCAAGCTTCTCTTCAAGCTTCTCAACCCCCACGCGCAGCTGATTTGTGGGGTTGAAGGAGCCTTAACAGACATTGACGGACTTACGCTCAAGCTCAAGCTCCATTGACGGACTCACGCTCAAGCTCAAGCTCCATTTTCCTCACCAAGCTACAAAATTGTAAGTTAGGGATTTTTTTTCAGATTTTATTTTATATATATATATTTTTAAAAAAAAATTAGGGCTTTTGCAGATTTAGGGCTTTTGCATCAAATGCCAAAAAATATTTTGTAGGCTATGTCAGATTTAGGGCTTTTGCATCAAATGCCTAAAATATTTTGTAGGCTATGTCAGATTTAGGGCTTTTGCATCAAATGCCCTGAAAATTAGATTTCATTTGTACTGGTTTTTGGACATCATAGTAGTGGACTGATGGTACAAGTAACTTGGAATTCCAGATCTCTTCCTTGACATTTGATGTACCCTTCATCCTCACCGAAATGTTTTCTTTTCTTTTTCATTTTTTGGGGTGTTTTTTCTCTGTTTCCTTACAGCCTTATGAGCATTAGTAATTGCTCATGTTTGGAACTCTTGAAGTTGCATTAAGGAAAAGAAATTGACTTTTCTCTATTTATTTGGCTAGAGTGGCATATGATTTTCAAATGCATGTTTTCATGTTGATTTAGATTGTGGAAGTATAGGTTAATAATGATTCTGGTTATTCATGTTAGGTTTTGGTTTTGAGTGTTGGCTTGTTTCATTTCAAAACTTGGTTTGGGTTGTACATTTATAGATGTGTACTAATGATCACAAGCGAAGCCGTGCTCAAAGTTCCTATCTCACCATGGATTAGGACGGTAAGTGACTTAGTGACCTAAGAATCATGATTAGGTGGTTAGAAGTTTGTGCACCCTTGTTAATTGACCAAGTCTTATTCAAAATACTCTAGTGGGCATTTTCAAAGTACATGGATCGATCCAAGGGTGTCCTGGATCGATCCAATATCATTTGTATTTCAAAACAGAAGCTTGGTTCTTGTTCATAGCAAGCTGGATCGATCCAAGCTATGTCTGGATCGATCCAATTTCAATTAAACTTCATTTACAAAAGCTGTGTTTAAGTTCATACCAAGCTGGATCAATCCAAGCTACGCCTGGATCGATCCAAGTTCGAGAAAACCCTAATTTCTTTTACTTTTTACCCTGTTTTTTGACTGGTCACTTTACCACCTATATAAGGATTAGGTCACTCGAGATTTGGTGAGCTCAGCCGCCAGAGAATGTTCTATTTTGAGCCCTAACTTTGTTTTTCTTTGTGTGAACCTCTTGCTCCTTCCTTTTTGGTAAGATTTATGTTGAATATCCATGGAGTGATCTTAGCTTAGTTTAGAAACCTTGGAAACCATATTTCAACATCTTTAGTGAGAAATATTTATGGAGATATGATGTTTCTCATGGCTCTTGGATGATGGCATCAAGAGTGAGGCCAATGAACTTGGTTACAGAGCAAGCTGTGAAGATGGAGGACTCATTGGGATGAGTTGAAGAGATCTTAGTACACTGGGCCAAGGTTTGGTGGGATTGAGTGTATGGTATAATCTCTGTAACTCTTCTTTCATGGTGGATTGCTGTTTTCTCTCCCGTGGTTTTTTCCCGAAAGGGTTTCCACGTATATCTTGTGTTGATTATCTATATTGAGATATTCTTGCAAACTATCAAGAAGGATGGAATGATATTTGTGTTCATGGATCCCTCTTGATAGTTAAAATGACTTTGGTGATACTCATATATATGTGTTTTGTTATTGTGATATCTTGAAGTGCTGTAAATCTTTAGGAAATTAGGTTTTTCAATTGGTATCAGAGCCTAAATCACTGTGATAGGCTAACACCTAGGTGATATTGTCCCTAGATCATAATTTCATTCTTCCATGGAAGAAGGAAATTCGGTCACACGTCCACCAAAGTTTGATGGATCAAATTATGCCCTATTGGAAGGCTAGGATGAGAATATTTCTGAAATCTCTAGATGAGAGAGTGTGGGTCACTGTTGAGCGAGGTTGGAATCCTCCCACCATAAAAGTTGGAGAGGATACCATACCTAAACCTGCTGATTAATAAGAAAATGAAGAATTAGAAAAAACTAGTTGGAACAGTAGGGGTCTGAATGCTATTTGTAATGCCTTAACTGCTAGTGAGTATCGTAGAATCATGATGTGTGAAACTTCCAAAGAAGCCTGGGATATCTTGAAGATAACCTATGAGGGTACTACTTTGGTCAAGAATTCTAAACTCCAAATGCTCACGTCTCAATTTGAAAGAATTAGTATGGAAGAAAATGAGACATTCTCAGATTTTTATGCTAAGTTGAGTGATATTGTTAATTCCTCATTTAATCTTGGTGAAAGAATTCCTGATTTTCAAGTTGTTAAAAAAATTTTAAGATCTCTACCCGATCGTTTTCAACCTAAAATCACAGCCATTGAAGAAAGCAAATACGTAGTTGAAAGGTTCTGTGAAAACAATAGACATGGATTCGCAGCGGAAGAGGTAAAATAAAACTTTTTCATTTTATAAAACAATCCATGTTCACAAAACCTCCAAGAATCGATTCAAGCATTAGGTACAAGTATATTAAAAACACATATAATCAACATAAATAAATCTTACTTGATTGTGTTCTTCAGTGTAGCTTTCCTTTGAGTTTCAAACGGATGAAACCTCCAAAGTGTATCCACACGAGAGTAAAACTCCTAGAACCTCCTAGCCTTCCACAACCCTTGTGAGCAAGCTAGCATGGAGAGGGAGAGGAGAGAGGAATTT
>JAESVK010069981.1:0-16298 GCA_017140935.1 Hamamelis virginiana
TGCTTCTACCCATTTGGTAAAGTAATAAATAGCCACCAATATGTACTCGTGCCCATTCGAGGCCGCAGGAGTGATCTTGCCGATGATATTAATGCCCCACGTTGCAAACGGCCATGGTGATGACATGGTAGTGAGTGGCATGGATGGCTGATGCTTACCACTTGCAAACACCTGGCACTTATGGCATTTCTTAACATGTTTAGCACAATCATTTTCTAAGGTCGACCAATAGTACCCCAGTCTCAGAATCTTCTTCGCAAGCATATACCCATTCATATGTGGAGCCCCAGCCCCTTCATGTATTTCCTGAATAATCTGCTCTGCTTCATCTTCTGTTACACACAAGAGATGGACACCGTCAAAAGACCTTTTATACAATTTCTCACTGCACAAGATGAACTGGCTAGCCAACCTTCTCAAAGTTCTTCGGTCAACATAGGATGCTTCTGGCGGATACTCCCCTTTTTCTAAGTACTGCTGAATATCATGGTACCATGGCTTCCCGTCGTTTAGTTCTCCTTCCCTTAGGGCACAACAGTAGATGGGTTCTTCTCTAGATTCAATGATCATTGGTGCTACTCCCCCTTCTATTGGGATCTCTGCCATGGATGCTAGAGTGACTAAGGCATCCGCAAACTTGTTCTTTTGCCTAGACAGGTAAATTAATTTTATTTGACGGAATTCTTTCACCAATGTCTCTAGATAATCGTGATATGGCAGCAGTTTCTCATCCTTAGTCTTCCATTCTCCTCTAGTCTGGCATATGATAAGGGCTGAACCCCCATATACTTCGAGCTCTTCTACTCCCAAGACTAATGCTGATTCTAAGGCTAAAATGCAAGCCTCATACTCAGCTATGTTATTGGTTGCCTTAAAGTTCAGTTTCACTGCCACAGGTATCATCACATCTTCAGGTGTCTCCAGACAAACTCCTATGCCACATCCTTTCCTATTTAATGCTCCATCAAAGTGCGCTTTCCACACGTTCTTCTCTACCACAAGGATTTCTTCATCCGGGAACTGGTAATTGCCATTGTCTGCTTGTGAAGTAGCACATTCTGCCAAGTGTTCCGCTATAGCTCTTCCTTTTACTGATTTCTGCAGTACATACTGAATGTCGAATTCTGACAATAACAATAACCACCGCGCTGTTTTATAGGACAAAGCAGGCTTCTCAAGCAGATACTTCAATGGGTCCATTCGACTGATCAAGAGTACTTGGAAAGACATCATGTAATGGCGAAGCTTTTGAGTTGCCCATACCAATGCTACGCATGTCTTTTCCAAAGCACTATAGTTCACTTCATAATCTGTCATCTTCTTGCTGAGGTAATAGATGGCATTCTCTTTCAAGGATTCTTCAAGATATTGAGCTAACATAGCTCCCATCGCGGTTTCGGTGACAGTTAAGTAGAGTAATAACGGTTCACCTTGTCGCGGGGGAACCAGGATTGGTGGGTTGCTCAAATACCTTCTGATGGTATCAAATGCCTCTTGACATTCCTCATTCCACTTAGTCGGTACATCCTTCTTTAGCAGTTTGAAAATCGGCTCGCAGATAGTTGTCAACTGAGCTATGAAACGGCTGATAAACTGAATTCTTCCCAAAAATCCCCGGATTTCCTTTTCTGTCTTTGGTGGTTGCATCTCCATGATGGCTTTGATTTTCCCCGGATCTACTTCTATCCCTCTCTGTGTGATCATAAAACCGAGCAGCTTCCCAGCAGTCACTCCAAATGCACATTTCTGAGGATTCAGACGCAGCTTGTACTTGATAATTCTTTCAAAGAACTTCTTCAGAGCAGCTAAATGTCCTTCCCTATCCACGGACTTCACAATCATATCATCTACGTACACTTCCACCTCCTTGTGAATCAAATCATGCAGCAGTGTGGTAGCCATCCTTTGGTATGTCGTGCCAGCATTCTTAAGGCCGAAGGGCATAACCCGATAACAAAATGTCCCCCATTGTGTAATGAAAGCTATCTTTTCCATATTTTGGGAAGCCATTTTGATCTGGTTGTAACCCGAAAAGCCATCCATAAAAGACAAGAGTGCATGGCCAGCAGTGTTGTCGACCAATACATCTATATGAGGCAGAGGGAAATCATCCTTAGGACACGCCTTATTGAGATCTCTGAAATCAACACACATTCGTACTTTCCCGTCCTTCTTAGGCACTGGAACGATGTTGGCTAACCATTCTGGGTACTCCACTACTTGTAGAAATCCGGCATTCATCTGCTTGATCACCTCATCCTTAATCTTCAAGGCCCATTCTGGCTTTATTCTCCGCAACTTCTGTTTGACTGGCTTCATGTTTGGATCAGTGGGGATGAAGTGTTGCACAATGTCGGGATCTATGCCTGGCATAGCTTGGTATGACCATGCGAAAGCTTCAATGTTCTCTCTCAAAACCTCTACCAATGATTCTCTCTCTTGCGGCGACAGTGTTGATCCAATTTTAATTATCTTAGGTAATTCATCTGTCCCTAAATTGATTGAAATTAATTCATCCATGTTAGGTTGAGCGTGCCCCTTTCCATATTGCTCGTCGAGCTCAGGGGGAACATCCTCACGCGGGTCTATGTTCATGCCATACAAATCCAGAGATGATAAAAAAGAGATAATGCAAGAGAGATGAGAAGAGAATGAATACTTTTTTTTATTAATTGAAAGTTGAATAACTGAACACAGAAGATGAACCAAACTGACACTCATACCTCCTTAAATGAGGTTGAGGTTTTTATTGAAAACAAGGAAATCCTATACTACTACAAAGAAAGCAGGGAAATCCTATTCTACTGAAGACACCTACAAGTTATCATCAGATGGAAGTGACTCGATCTCCTCACAATCATGGATGAAAGGACAATCTTCAAAGCCCCAGTTTGATAAGGGTGAAGTTGTAGGTTCAATTGGATAGATCGCCTCGACTTCATAAGTATGCAATTCGAGACACAGAACCGCCTGCTCGAACATAACTGTCATGGCACCAGCATCAAGGTCTTCAACCCAATCCTTTTTTTCCTTACCAGTCTCACTAGTAATAGCATCATCGATCACTGAAGCAATAGGAGAACACCATTCATCACTGAAGAAAATCTCAAACCCAGGTACACTGATCTTCTGATCCTCAAGGTAGCACGGTTCAGGGAAACCACAATATGGAAAGTCATCACCCTCCTTGACGAAAGCCCCATTCAAAGTTGGTCTGTATGGCTCAAGGGTTGAGTTAAGGGTTCGTCCTTTCGCCCTCGCAGAGTCTTTTTGTTTCTTCTTCTGAGTCATTGTCTTCTTATCTTCCTTAGTAGGTTTGTAGCCTAACCCATAAGGATGGATAGCAGACGGGTACTTCAAAACTTCAGCGATGCCTTGCAACCTTCGGCCCAATCCCATTCCAGGGAAGAATCCCATTCCTTTCATGATCTGTCCTACATGCAGATTCCCATGAGGATTATAATCAAGAGGTATCAACTCCCTCTGCTCGGGCTCTCCTTTGATAGCCTGTACATACTCGAACCCTGACAGTAGCACTTCTGACGACTCCTGGCTGATCTCACAATTCATGTTCTATAATCATCTTATGGGAGCCCGGACTCCCACACTCGTCCAGTTACCCGGGGAAAATCTCCACAATCCAACACGTGGCCACTCCCCCTTCGTTTCTGACTAGCTCGAACGAATTCCCCTTGCTTAATGGGAAGCGGCGGGCCCCACTACCACGCGTTAGGTACCCAAAGGTTAGGGCCAAGGGCGGCAGACCCCTGTCTCGTCCAGTGCAGAGACAAAAGGTCCCCTCGCCCACGTTCTACGCCATCCCAGATAATGATTATTAGTGTATATTAATGATCATTAATGGGCAAGAATATCAGGTGGAGCTGCGCAGGCTCCCAAGTACTGAATTTACAGCTGAATTTACAGAGAGAGAAAGGGTGAGTTGATAACCAAATGATGAGTTGATAACCAAGTACTGAATTTATAGAGAGAGAAAGGGTGAGTTGATAACCAAATGATGCCTAAACCCAAGTAATTATACTAAATCTGTGTTGAGTTGGTTTTTCATTTCTTCAAAACCCGCAAATTTGAAAAAACAGAATGTTTCGATTTTTTCTTTTCTCTTTCTGGTAAATTCTCTCAGCAACCAAACACGACAGGAATGGAAACAATATAACATTGAAGAGAAAGGGCGGTAGTGTTTGTACCTAAAGAGAGCGGGAGACAGATGAGAAGAGGAAGAGCCAGAGAGAGAGAGGGAGAGAGAATTGAGTAGGAAATGGTATCGGGCCGTTTGTATGATCGCGGAAGTGATCAGATTTTGGCGGTACATTAAGCAGAGAGAAAAAAGCTCTGCAGCCTTTTCCTGCTACACAGCACGGAGGATTACATAAAATATTACTGAATATATTTATACGGAAATGATCGTTTGCACATATTTCTATTTTAGCGAAGGTCGGATTGGGATTTTCAATTAATTATGAAATACGTTTTTTTAAAAAACTTTACCATTAAATTATAATATCTTATTATGAATATCATATATGTTAAAAATTACAGTAATCCGATATCAGCATTTCAAAATCTAAACTATAAAAAATATTAACCATCGAAAACTATTACAGTTTTTCATAATTCGGTTCATTTCCATATCTCCTTTCAGAGTGACCACTGAACCCTGGTGTGGAAACTTGATTTTATGGTGAAGCGACTACGGCACAGCCCCGGTCAAATGAATCCACGGTCGTCCCAAAAGCAGATTAAAACTGGCTGGCACATCTAGGATCTGAAAATCAATTTTGAATTGAACTGGCCCAATAACTACTGGAAGAGTCACCATTCCCACAACTTCTCTGCGAGTGTTGTCATAAGCTCTGACAGTCTGTCCTGATGGCGAAAACTCAGATGGTTCAATCCCCAATACAGTAGTAGTACTGAGTGGACATACATTCAATGCTGATCCATTGTCAACTAAAACTGAGGGAACCCTTTTTCCCAAAATATCCACAGTGATGTATAGAGCTTGCAGATGATTACTCCCACTCTCGGGTAAGTCAGATTCAGTAAATGAGATGGACGGTCCATGATGAACAGGATTTACTAAACCTACCAAACCCTCAGGGGACGTATCAATAGGAACCTGCACCTGATTCAACAACCGAAGCACTGTCTGCCTGTGTTTCTGTGAAGCCATGAGCAATCCCCAAATGGTAATGTTAGCCTGTGTTCTCTTCAACTGTTTCAGTATTTCTTTCTCTTCTTCTATGACATCTGATCGCTGACCCTTTTCTAATTCTCCCAACGGATTACCGACTTCCAAATGAGCTGGCTTGAAATGGCGTCCGCCTCGAGTCAGATGGTCTACTTCCTCATCACTAGCCCACAGATTCTCTATGGTTTCAGGTGTGCTCATGAGATCCTCCCACTCAATCATACCAATCAAATTTCTACCTTCC
Source organism: Hamamelis virginiana (assembly GCA_017140935.1). NCBI lineage: Eukaryota > Viridiplantae > Streptophyta > Magnoliopsida > Saxifragales > Hamamelidaceae > Hamamelis > Hamamelis virginiana. Next base: position 5,454 of record JAESVK010069981.1, read on the forward strand.
CCGGTGATCTTCGCGACTGAAGAGGTTCTATTCTCAAACTGTTTCTGCATGATATCCTGACTCAACCCCTCGGGTGAAGAAGGAATAACTGGTTCAACTTCTGCAGGCAAATCATCCCACCCCGTTGGAATGATAGGTTCATCAGAAATCTTTCTCTATGAATAGAGCACATAATAATCAAATTTGCCGCTCGATTCTCCTAACAATCCGACCTCCGGGTCTCCCGCAAGGTGTCTCTCCTTCAACTGACGTTGAGAATTCCCACTTCTAGGAGCTTCTTCGAGAACTTCAGGTTGCTCAAGTTCTTCATACTGATACAATTCTCCATCATCAAGTAAATCCTGAACCAGTTTCCCTAAAACTCTGCAATTCTCCGTGTCATGCCCGAAGATGTTGTGGTACTGGCAAAAAGGCTTATGGAAGCGGGGTATGAGTGGGGTAATGAGGCCTTGGGACCGGGCTTGGTAAAAAGCTTCGGTTAGGGTAGTTTTGAGTGGGACATATGGGCGGATTGGGTGACGAATTTTTGGGTCGTCGAGGCCCAGGGCATTGATTTGAGCTGGTGGCAGTACAACATGGGTTGGGAGAGGGTTACTGGTTACATTTGGCTGACTTGGTGGATTTGGTGGGGCAATGACTTTCATGTCAATGAGGTCTTGGATTTCATGGCGAAGGCGCATGCATTGGTTGGTGTGATGGCCCTTAGATTGGTGGAACTGACAATACTCATTCTCCTTGAAGTTTCTGGGTAATGGATCTGGAAGAGGCCGGGGTTCCAAAGGGGTGAGGAGACCACGTGCCTTCAATTTCTCAAGGACACGTTCTAGGGACATATATAGATTGGTGAATTGGCGGGCCGGCTCTCTAGATTGGAATGGGCGGTTTGATTGGGTAGCCTGAAAAGGTTGGGCAATGGCATTGACTTCAGGGTTGGGTTTGCGGTTGAGAGGTGGTTGGCGGTTTCTGAAAGGTTCTTCGACCTTGAGAGCCCCACTAGCCAGAGCATCTTCAACTTGAGTACCAGCAATAACAAGGGCTTTGAAGTTAGGGAAATACTGCGAGAACAAATACTTGTTGTAAATGGGCAAGAGACTCTTCAGCACCATCTGCACTTGTTCATCATTTGTAGGCCTGTGGGTCATCTGCGAAGCTTTCGCCCTCCATCTAGAAATAAAAGCAGAGAAACTCTCCCTCGGTTCCTGCTTAGTAGTCTCAAGATCCCTACGAGTCACATCAATCTCAGTGTTGTACTTGTAGTGATTAGTGAACTCATTGCAAACATCCTCCCATGTCTTCAACTTAGTCTCATCTAAGGATAAAAACCACTTCGAGGCTGACCCTTTTAGTGATTCATGAAACATCTGGGTCAACAGCTCATCATCGGCTCCATGAGGTTGCATCGCCCTCACATACATCTTCAAATGGGTTTTAGGGCAATCCATCCCATCAAACTTCTCTATTTCAGGCATCTTAAAACTGAACGGCATACGGGCCTTGGGAAACAGTGAAAAGGATGTCACATCAACCATGTCATCAGACCGACGCATCCCCTTCAGGGCTTTCTCTAAGGCTTCAACCTTACTCGACAACAAGATCAGATCCCCAGAGAGGAATCTAGATCCACTGGGCTTGCCATCCAGATTGATGGGCTTAGATTTGGCTCCTGCCTGGGCCTTGGCACTGTCATCAACTTGGGCTGGAATAGGTGGATCAGAGGTACTCTTCGGGTTCTCTAAGTGGGCCTCCCTAACCTGATCTGTACTGGTCTGTTTATCTTGAAACATTTTCTTAATCTGTTCAGTCTCACGGGCCAGGGCATCAATTCGGTCCATAATAGCATTCAACACTGTAGCAGTGGTACTGGATTCTCCGTCAGCCATTGAGGATACACTCGGGGGTTCAACACTAAAAAGACGCCCTCTAGAATCACGACGCCAGGCCAGAATTCTACACCATGAAATGGACTTTTTTAGAAAAACGGAAGAGTCCATGATGCTCAAAACCTATTGACAGACTATCAAAGAGGTGCTATCCAAACAGAAAGAAAAAGAAAGGAGAAAACCGTCCTATCATAATTTCAACTCATTTCCCTATTTCACAAGGGCACTTCCTTAGAAATTAGGAAATAAATCAATATCATCGATAGGGAAATAAAACATGACTGACCAAACAAGGCACAAAGAGCAACACCAAGGACCAGTCCTTCATTTTTGGGACACTTTCCTTTGAATCGAAGGTCTTAGTCAAAACAAGCCAAAACAACCTAATCACAGAAAAGGGTATGTACCTTTAGAATATTCTCTTCCATCCTCAAAATAGTCCTTTCATTCTAAGGACCAAAATCCTTAAAATAAAGGGCCTATATTAAAAATATCAAAGTTTATCTAAGGGTGATATATCCCTAAGTTCTAGCATTCACAAACAAGGCTCACATCAAATTGGGACAATTTCGGCAGCATAACGACGCAATTATGTGCTAAAAGAAATTTGGCAGCATAACGGCGTAGGTATGTGTCAAGGAAAATTTTGACAGCATAACGGTACAGTTAAATACCAAAAGGAATTTCGGCAGCATAACAATACAACTGTGTCAAAATTTTGGCAGCATAACAGGTGTGTGCAAGCACTGTGGGGTAGAGTGTCTTACAGGCTGTCTACATGGACTAATGCAAAGGGTAGGTATAAAGGTTCCTATTGTAGACCAATCCATATACCTAACCACATGTGACACATGGCGTGCCGCGTGGGTCAAACAGTACTGATTGGTCCTTGATATACCCCGAAGGGTACTTGACAATAGGTTGATGGTTTCGTCATGATTGCCCTAGTGTCGAGTGGAGACAGGGATCAGGACTAGACCATCGTTTGGCAAGGCAACATCGTCCTATCACACAATGACATGCAGCTAATATAACTAAAATGATATGCAATCACACAAATGCAAGTGGTTGATTTTAATTAATTTAAGAAATTAAATAGCCCAATTAAATTAATTGAAGTTTAGCCCTCGACATCCCCAGCGGAGTCGTCAGTCCTGTGGACCAGCCTCGTGGACGGGGCTTTGATGGGGTGAGTCCACATCATCACCGGAAGATGTGATTTGGGGGGGTTTAGAAATCAAACAAAGGAGTCGCCACCTTATTTTTAAGGAATAAGGAAACCATGAAAATGTTTTATTTTTTAAAATCAAAACAAAACAAACTCCATTTTCAATGAAAAGACAGTCTTTGAACCAGAGTTGGATCCGGGGGCTAGGTTACGACGTGGGAAGGTTCCAAGCTTTCACTTATAGGCACCCACCTCGCCCTAATTAAAGGACTTCTAATTTATTTGGGCTATTTAAATTTCTTATTACAAACAATCCTAAATAATCTAAATCAACCAATAAAGTAGTGATATAAATGCATTATCTATATTAGTTATATTAATAAATAAATAAATAAAAATATATACAAACAAACCCTAAGAACCTAGGACACCCTACGGGCATCCTAGGGCGGACTTGAGCCCTATTAGCGCCTACGTAACTTACTAGTATCACCTAGCAAGTATCAAAGTCCACGTAGTTCGACTACCCTAGGACTCTCCTATTGTAATCGATCATATCATCAAAGGTATTTCAACCTAATTCAAGACTCTAACTTCGAGAGTTTTTATTCTTTCAAAATCATTTATTTGAAATCATTTCAAATTAAAAGATACTCATAAAATCCAAATATTCCAAATAATTCTTATCTTTAGAATTAAATTCCAATTGAAAATCTTTTTCAAAGATATTTCAAGAAAACAAATCATATGGGAGGAATTTCATTCCAAAATAAAAATCTTTAAAACATTTCAAATCTTTTTGAAAATCATTTAATAATCAAATATCTCATAAAATCATGTTTATTATATCAAAATCATTTTTGGAAAATCTCTCGAAGATAGACAATCAAATCGATTAAAATACTCAAATCTGAGTATGACTTTTACAACAAAGGAAATTCCTAGGGAAGGTCAAGTGACCTTCCTAGCCTAGGGTCTCTAACTAGCCCTAAAGTTAATCTAAAACCCTAACATACTAATGCAAATGCATGCTGTAATTTAACTAAATTAATCAAACATTCACAAAATCAATTCTAATCATGCATGAAAATGTTCATAAATGCATACTAATCAAACTATGTGATCCTAAGCATATTCCTAAGTTGGATTTGGCCCTAAAATAATTTTTAGAAGTGATTTAAAGGCATAAACAAATCCGGACAGATTTGAGCATTAACCTTTAACCACTCTAAAAATCATGAAAACAAAGAATAAAAATGTGAAAATGTCCTAGCATGCTTTCTACATGAATATACTATGAAACTACTAATAAAATCATGCAAAATATGGCTTAAAAATGTTAATTAAACCACTTTAAACCATGTATTCAAATCTGGACAGATTTAAATACATAATTAAAGTAACTTAAAAAACCATTTTTAATCCATAAAAACATCAAATAAACACCCTAGCATACAATCTAATATGCTTGACTAATTTACCATGCAAAACATATCAAAAACTACACAAAAATATGCTTAAATAATTAGTTTAAACACAAGGGGAGAATCTTACCTTTGCACGCTCCCTCGTACACAATTTTTATGTTCAAACAATCAAATCAATATCAAGTGTTCAAATAATCATAAAAAAAAGCATAACAAATGACTCACAACTCATCACATGTCAAGAATACATATTAACACATTCATATCATCATTAATACCATCAATCAAACATTTAGAGATTCAAATAACAACATGAATATATTAACCTTTACTCTAAACATGCTCGCATACACGAAATAATAACAATGGACTCATCTTAAACATAAAATCATAACAAAGACTAACCCTAGCATGCTTACACACATCAAATCACAAGAAACTAACCCTAACATGCATACATAAAATCATGATAAAACTCACTAATCCTAAACATGCTTACACATAGAATAACAACAAATCTAACCCTACTCATGCATACATACATAAAATCACGATAAAACTCACTAATCCTAAACATGCATACAAAACTAATCCTAAACCTATTTAACCACATAAAATCATAATAAAAAATAACCCTAATCATGATTGCTAAACATAAAATAACAAGAAAACCTAACCCTAACATGCATACTCACATAAAATAATGATAAAAACTACCCTAATCATGCTTACTCACATAGAATGAAAATAAAACTAATTTTAATCATGCATCTAAAATATCGATAAAACTAGTCCTAACCATGCATCTACATATAAAATCATGACAAAGCTAACCCTAGCATGCATACTTACATAAAATCACAAGAAGCTAACCCTAACATGCATACACACATAGCATAATAATAAAACTACTTCTATCATGTTAAACATACTCATTGTAGAAAGAAAAAGAAGAGAGAATTCATATCATATGAAAATCAAGAGGACTTACAACATAGCCTCATACACTTATGTAAGAAATCATGAAAATGAGGGTCAAAGTTAAGGGTTTACCGTTCGATCTCCTTCTTGGCTAGCCTCCTCCAAGCTCCTAGCCTTGAGTTTTTACTCCTTCAATGGTGTAAGAATGAAGAGCCTCCAAAATCTGTAGCCTCCTCTCCAAAAAAAACCCTAAAATTCCCCTCCTCCCTTTTGAACCTCTCATAATGCAACATATATAGGGTTAGGGTTCAAAACCTTGAATGGCTAGGATTAATCCCTCTAAAAAACGATCCTAGGGCTTAGAATGAATCTCTCTAGGGTTTGAAAGCTGAAACCCTTCGAATTTATGCCAAAAAATCAAATCAAATCGGCCAAAATAAGTCAAATTTTCCAAAATGGCAAAATTGGCTCGAGTAAGCTGATGGCCGTCCTAGGCATGGACGGTTGGCCGTCCTAGCTGGACGGTTGGCCGTCCTAGCTAGGACGGTCACCATGCTAACTTTCCCAATTTTGTTCCCCAATTTTAGGGTTTTCGAATTTTGGCCATATTTTGGTCAAATTTGATCCAAATCCGATGGTTCAGGGCTCAAAAAGACCGTGTTTTGATCCTCCACATTTTTAGAATGTTTTTGGGTTAAAATCAATTGACCATGGTCAAGGGTTTTAGCAAAAAGCTAGCCAATTGACCCGGTTGTGCCAAAATTGGTCATATGACCATTCTCTGTTTTGTAAAATTGATCAAGTAGGCTTGCACCACTTCTAAAAACATGGTTTCAACATGAAATTGGTACTTAACAACATGTTTTGAAAATCTTTTGTTTTGGTGAAAACGACCAATTCACGGTCAATTTGATCGAAACCCTAATTCAGCTCATCTTTACCCGTGGGATCGATTTTGGGAGAATCCATCCCAACCATTCAAAGGCTCAATTGACACACCAAATACACTCCCTACATCCACATAAACCTCATGAAACAATCCGTTTCGAATTCGGAGGTCATTCGGAAATTATACGAGAAAAAGGACGAAAATGCCCTTCAAGTCGCAAAAACCCTAATTACCTATCGAGCTCTCATCAGAATGCCATGAAAATTTACAGGGATGTTCTAAAACACCTCAAAAGTCGAATGCAATACAAATGGGTTGATTCCAATCCAAATGTACACATGAAATAATGAATTGTCCTTTTCCTCAGCAAAGGGCAATTTGGTCAATTTGGTCTTTACAAGGCCAATTCCTCACCCAATGATCAGCTATTCTAGTTGATCATTTGCATGGACATATGGTAGAAATAAATGGTAAAAATGGGGTGTCCACAGAAGCCCCTCGTTGGTGTTTCATGGCTTCGCCATGTAATACCAACGAAACAAAATGGCATCCCATTTTTGCCACAACAAAAAGAGGGATGATCAAACCAACTTCTCACCAACATTCGAATCTATTTCCTGAAAAAATCCAGAATGAAAATAATTCTTGGAAGTCACACTTCCGATTATTTCAAAATCAATCACCAACAAACCACAAAACAAACATTTATGTGATATCTCACTCACATGAACATACACAAATCATTATTTTATGTGATACTTCTCTCACATAAACACATACAAGCCATCATTTTATGTGATACTTCTCTCACATAAAATAGTCCAGACTCATTATTCCTATGATACATCTCCCACAAGAATTATTATTTATATAGTACTTCTCTTATATAAACATTTTTCAAACCATTATTTTATGCTTCACATAAAACAATTCAAACTCATTGTTCATATGGTACATCTCCCATATGAACATATCATCAATTATATGGTACTTCTCCCATATAAAGCATTATTTTATGTCTCACATAAAATAATCACACCTCATCATTTTATGTTTCACATAAAACAATTACAAACAATTCAAAGTGTTATTTCATGCTTCACATAAAATAACTCAAATTCATAGTTTACATGGTACATCTCCCATGTGAGCATATCATCAATTATATGGTACATCTCCCATATAAGCCACTATTTTATGTTTCACATAAAATAATCTCAAATCATTCAAAATGTTATTTCATGCTTCACATAAAATAACTCAAGTTCATCGTTCATATGGTACATCTCCCATATGAACATATCATCAATTATATGGTACATCTCCCATATAAATACTTTCAAAAATCATTTATATGGTACATCTCCCATATAAATACTCAAAATCATTCAAAATGTTATTTCATGCTTCACATAAAATAACTCAAGTTCATCGTTCACATGGTACATCTCCCATGTGAACAATTATATGGTACTTCTCCCATATAAGCCATTATTTTATGTTTCACATAAAATAATCTCAAATCATCATTTTATGTCTCACATAAAATAATTTCAAACAATTTCAAAATGTTATTTTATGCTTCACATAAAATAACTCAAGTTTATCGTTCATATGGTACATCTCCCATATGAACATATCATCAATTATATGGTACTTCTCCCATATAAATACTTTCAAAAAAAAAAATCATTTATATGGTACGTCTCCCATATAAATACTCAAAATCATCACTTAGGAGTGATTTATGCAAGAAGGAATTAAATTTCCAAGAAAATTCAATCAAAATCAAAAAAATTGAGAAAAATCAAATTGAGAACACTGGTGGCCGTCCTAGCCTGGACGGCTAGCCGTCCTGGGCTAGACGGTTGGCCGTCCTAGCTAGGACGGTCACCATGTGTTGACCCGAAATTTTTTTTCTTTTAAAGCCCCTCATGCTCATGTGCACTCTTGTGCTCATTCTAAACCACCTCCAAGCTTGGTTTTGCTCCAAAACTCTAGCTTTTGATCTTCAATTCATACATGCTCAACCAAAACATTGGTTCATATTCTTAGCAACACAAAATCACCCTCATCTCCTCAAGTTCTTCAACTTGTCTTCATTTGGTGTGAACCTCTCCATTTCCCACATACTCCATTCTCTTCAAAAATGGATAGAAATCAACCTCCTCCACCTTACTTGAAGTATCCATTCTTGGAAGTCAAGGCGAGATACAAGGCACCCTCATATGGAGACTCTCATCCACCATCTCTACTCTTGGAGCCTAGAACACATCTTTCATATATTCACTCCAAAGACAATGTAAGTTAAATTTCCTCAATAATTATTGATTCATATGCAATTGATTGAATTGAAATGCTTGTTTGCATGTTGTGATTGTTGATTTTCATATCATTGTAACTTTTGGGAAGAGCATGGGAGCCCCATTTCATAGCTTCACAAGCTTGTGAATGGTGCACACCAAGTGTTTGATGAAATGCCTCAATGAAGTAAACTTTGATTTTTCAAATCAAACATATCCTAATCATGTTTCAATGATTTTTGTAGGATTTTAGAAAGTATTTGCCATGATCAATCTTCTTTGAAAATATCATTTTGAAAATATGCATATCACATGTTTGATAAAATGCCTCAATGACACCATTATCCATTTTCTTCTTTACAAGTCATTTCATGTCAAGTAAAGTATCTCAAAAATTTTCTATGATGTTTAATTTGATTAAAACACCATCAATTTTGAATTTGAAACATTTTGGATTTTGGTGACACCACCCATGACTTTGATAATAAATTGTGTCATACAATATGCATACATCTTTTTTGTAAAAACCTTTTGAAAATGTATTGATCATTTTGGCTCATTCAAAGCATAAATTTTACTTCATTCATGATATGTAAATCAATAGTCATACTTGCATTACATTTGAATCAAAAGTCCTTTAGAAATAACAACATTTGCTTTGATGTGAATATAACCCAAACATGCTTATGCAGCCCAATTTCGAAATCCGTACAAGATACTCCTTAGGTAAGCTAATCAAATGGTGGGAATTAATGGAGACACGCCAACCCCAAGCCAAGGCCATTGTTGAGCAAGCAGGTTTTAAGTTCTTCTTGGATTCTCTTTGGCTCGACAACATGGATAGAATGGCCATGATTGCTCTGTCTGAACTCTGGTGGGACACCACCAACACATTCCACTTCGGGTTTGGGAAAATGACTATGACCCCACTTGATTTCACTATGATTACAGGACTTCATATTGGAGGCCAACCACTCGCCTTTTATGAAGAAGCTCACACAGATGAAGAATACTTGTACAATCTTTTGGGCATTGAAAATGTTCCTTTGACAAAAAGAGGAGTCAGGCGCTCTTGGCTCTATAATCACTTCAGTGTTCAAAATGAAGAGGAGGGAGGGGAACCCGAGGATATTGCTCGTGCATTCATTTTGTATCTGCTCTCATGCACTTTCTTTGTAGGTACGCAGGACATAGCCCCTCTAGGCTTTTTGAAGAGTTTGGAGGTCACGGATAATGTTCACCTGTATGACTGGGGCGGAGCTGCATTAGCGACTATGTATCGCTCCATGTGTGACAAATCTCGAGATGCTGCCCAGGATTTCGGCGGCTTGGCTTTCATATGGCAGGTACTATTTTCACCCAATTGTCTTTCAATAAAATCTTTCCATATTTTCATCAATTCCCTGATCTTTCTTTCATGCAGGTATGGGCTTTCATCTACTTGGGTCTTGGTTGTCCTCTCTTGAAAGAGGGGGTTAACCAATGGCCATTTCTAGCTCGCTTTGATCCATGCCACAGGAAACACTCCAACCTCCATAGATATGATTATGCTGTTGCCAAAGCTATTCTTGCCGGTCTCACTGCAGAACAGGCAAAATCTCAAACCATTGTCTTCCTCTTAAATCTTCCAAATTCAATTCTCATACTCTTCATAATCTTCAGGTGAACTGGGACCCATGGGGTACTTGGAGGACTACTTTGGCTTCCCCCCACATGCATAGTGTACTCCTAACACATAGGCGAATCTTGTTTGAGGGGCCTGCTGGCAGATACTGGTACTTGGGTGAAAGAGTCTGTCGCCAAGTTTATGGAAACATGGATGCAGCTAGGGTGCCTTTTCTGCCTCCTGCAAATATGCGTCATACTGACAAACTGAAGGGTGAGGCCCTGTTAGAGTCCAAGAAAGGAGTGGATCTTTCCGCTTTCCTTTTCTCTGATGCGAGTTATGAGGTGTTCTGCCAACAGTTTTTGATGCGCCCTTTAGCGACTGGAGAACTGCCTGAGAGGGTATGTAAATAAAACACCTCCCTTCATCTCGGTAAATGCAATCACAAAACTTCATCTTTATGTCCACAGAGTCGCCGTTCCAGGGGTCAAAGCTCTAGAGCTGCTGTTAGTGATGATGATCAAGAAACAAATAGGCCTCCTGCCTTGCAGCCTGCAGATTGGAACATAGAACTAATAGTTGAAGACAATTTCGTGACTTCTACTATTTCACGACCTTCAGTCGATGAGGGATATCACATAGACCCATCTT
>JAESVK010069982.1:0-14430 GCA_017140935.1 Hamamelis virginiana
CAAAAACTTATGATTATTGACATAGAATGCCCTTTTTAAATAAGGAAAAATTATCCAAAAGTCTCATAATTTAGAGCTCTATATCATGATCAGGTCCAATTTTATACCATCTTTGGAATTTTCAAATTCTTTTATCAATTTGTTATACTAAAAAGCAGTGTTATGAAAACCGGACTGGACCGGCCGGTTCAAACGTGAACCGGGAACCAAGCCTCTAGGTGGTTCATTTAACCCACATAAACTCAGTCATCACAAAATATATAATACTACAGGAATCAAAATTTAGGTCAAATTATATGAATCATTTGACATGATAACATGATATGACCTTTGTCATTGTGCATTCATGTTTTTATATATATTTTTGAAATGTACGAAAATAGAGGTCTCTTGTCCTTCTCTCATGATATCATATGGTTCATATAATTTGATTCAAGTTTTGATCCCTATCATCATTTTCCTTAAAAAAAAAACATGCTCCTTGAAATTTATTGAAATGTAATCGTGGACTCTAATAATCAATGGTTCTTTTGACATTCAGCTCTATCATGGATCATATATACCATTTGTTATATCTCTGATACACACGTATTCTTAATTTCTTATTATCTCTAATTTTGCTATATATTTTGGGTTTTTCTTTTCTCCTTTTAAGATTTTCGACTTAAAACAAGTCACTCTTTTGCATGAGTATATTTTCTCAAGTCTTTAATTATTGTACACGACCAAATTATTTTAGATTATTTTTTACTGAAATTGCATACAAGATATTAATGTTTTCAGTGAAAAATTTATAGTCTTCCAAAACACTGGGGTTTATTAAATAGGTCGATTTTCATTAAGATTGGATTTTGGTTGAGATTCACCCATGCCTTTTACTATGAGCCAAAACAACCTTTACCCATAGTGCATGGAAAGGTCAGCTAAACTTCTTTTACCATGAGCCAAAACAATCCTTTAATTTTACCATGAGCCAAAACAATCTTACTGCTTAGGGCATGAAAAGGCCAAGTAACTTAGTTCCCTTGCTGCTTGGGGCATGGAAAGGCCAACTTAGTTTTCACACCCCCCAACTGCATGATCCTTCATAGTTGCATACTTTTAAATTTTCCCACCGATCACTCTCACCTCAGTTTAGTTGAATGCGATTCTAAGGCTAATTATAGTTACTTAAGTCCTGGATCGAATATTGAACACCCTAGCTACACTATAATAATAATAATAAATAAATAAATAAATTCCACCGGTAGTACGTGTATGAAAAATAAAACCATTAGCTAGTTGTTAAAATGAATTCAAATATATGCATATTCGTAAGGAATGAAAAGTACAATTAAGACTAAAAATTTTATATCTCGAACAAATAGAGTATGATTGACCATAACCTACTAGTCTAGTGATATACATTCTTATTTTTAGAGGATGCATTGATATTCATTTGTTATAATATTAGGTATATAGAGTTGGTTTAGCTAGGGTTAGGTTTTTATTTTTAGGCAAATAGGAAAAAAAAACATAAAAACAGATTTTTTTTAGTAACTATTGTGATCCCTAGTGTCATGTCAAGAATCTCAATCAAATTAAAGCACCGTTTGGATTTGTTTTTTATAAGTACTTATTTATTTTTTTAAAAAAAAATTCAATATGTAATTTCTTAGAAAAATTAAAAAAAAATAAGTATTTATAAAAATCAAATCCAAACAGTGCCTAAATTGAAAAAGTGTTTTTTCACAACAGACATTTTTCCAAAGTTGAAAAGGATATTTTTAAGTAATTATTCTCACAATTTTCAAGCTAATTAGAATCTGTCCAATTCAAAGTTGAAAAGGGTATTTTTAAGAAATTATTCTCACAAGTTTCAAGCTAATTAGAATCTCTCCAACTCATGGGATTCCAGTTTCAGAAGTAACACACCAACACTTCTTTGGAATCGGTGAAAGCACCTTTTTCAACTTTGGGTACAATGCCAATGGCCTGTTTTCGTTTTGGGTTTAAAGAAATAGAAATTTATCGATACTCATTTGTTAATTTTGTTAGGTTTGAGGGTAAGATAAGGATAACTTTGTATTGCTTGGCACTTGTTGGGCCAAATATATATGGGCTGGACAAGTTTCAAGTAGGCTTGTCTAAGGGCCACAAGAAATTAAAGTCCAGCAAGTGAAGATAAAGTCCAGCAAACATGAAGCCTAATCCAGCAGCAAAGTTCAAATACACATGGGAGGCCAAATTTCAAAATCAGCAAAGCTAGCACCAAACTAGCATCAAACTAGCACCAGACAAGTAAAAGATCAAGAGGAAAAAATCAGCAAGCATAGTTCACTTGACTGGGTCAAAGAGACAACAACTTCTTCCTATCTTTAAGGGATGTGGCAGCATATTTCAAGGGAGCACAACAGCCATACTTGGCTAGCAAACAAGCACCTGAACGTGGCCAGCAACTCCAGGATTTGTCTATAAATAGAAGAAGGAGGAATGAAGAAAGACACAACTCAACGTCACCAAAAACTCCTGCTAGTTTATCTAATTTAGTTTAGCTTCTAATTTTTTCAGTTCCAGCAATTGTTATTCATTTTTATTAGCTGTAATCAGTTCTTCGTTCATGGTAATTTACTGCAAATCTTCATAGAGTAGCTCTCTTTATTTTAATTAAATTAGCCTGTCTTTACTTTAATTAAATTAGTTTGCTGTTACTTTGCTCTTAAATTAGTTCATTCTACTTACTCAGTTTAATTGCAATTTCTTCTTTATTCTTCATCTCGTTCTTTAATTTTATTTTTAAAAGTCCTATTGGCCAGCCATGGGCAAGAAAGAACCCTGATAAAGGGAAGAATCCCACCCCTTACACAATCGCCTATTCTCTTTTCATCCATTCTTGATTTTAGGTGGCTTATTGATCGGTCGAAAATCAATATTGATTGACTTCTTGACTTTCTTCTGATCAATCGGCGCCCGGGGTCAAAAGGATTGGCTTGATTTTGAACTCACCAAGTTCTGGCACGCCCGCGTATACCGAAAGCCAATTTTTGTGCAAACAGCACTATAATGAAAATCTTAAGCCTGCCCAAACTTAGCTTTGGAACTTCATTCTTTGCTAGATTGAGTTACACACACGTGTGAACTCAATCCAATCTTGATGGGTACAATGTGAGTTGACTAATCCAATTACCCAAACTCACCGTTAATGGTACGGACAAGAAATATGCTCTATAAAGACAGAGACCAATTAAGGTTTTTTTTTTGTTTTTTTTTTTTTTTTTTTTTTTTAAGCTAACGAGATATCTGAACTTTCAGTTGAACCAATTTTTAAATACGGATAAATTAAACTACTGCCCACTTCGCATTAGTTAATACTCGAAATGTTTGGTGCAGTTTTGTGGCAAGCTTAGTTTCTTGAAAGAGGTTGTGTTGTGCTGGTTTGTTTGGTGCTTGCTTTTTACTGAGATACTCTCTAATGTTTATTAGTGCCGGCATATGCTCATCAATAATATTAATGGTGGCTATGTCCTCTGTTTTTTGGGTGTTTTGTCTTGTGCCTTAATTGGATTATTTTGGGGTCTGTTTTGCATTCTTATGAAAGGGCTGTTTTTGTCTTTAATCAAATAGGTTGGGGTGTCTTTTGGTTTCTGTGCTTTTTATCCATCTTTAATAAAATTAAAGGAAACTATTATCACTACAAAAAACAAATATTGTGAATTTTTAAAACTGCCCATTTATGATTTTTCAAAACTATCATCTAGCTTGTTGTATGTGTTGTATCCTTGAAGTTTGAGACATGCAAAAGAATTCAAAACAGACAAATTAGTCTAAGAGACTTTGCCCTCTGCCGCGTCCGGAACCTTGCTTAGCCCCCACTGCCCTGCCTACTAGCTTGTTGCTTGGGATACGGAAAGGCCAGGCCACCTAACTTAATTTGTGGCCCTAATTGCATATATATATATATATATATATATGACCCCCTATTGTCATTGTTTTTATATTTCATTCCTCACCATATAAAAAATAAACCTCATGAGTTGGTTTATCATGCAATCAAAACCAAATCAAATTAAACCAAACCATCTCATTTTGTACTTTTCCATCAACATTAAAGATAAATATAGTAATAAATAAAATAAATTAATAAAAAGGGAGGCCCAAGGAGAGGAATAGCTAGGAAGGAGAAGAAAAATGTTGAAAATTCCATATACTGGATTTTTGTTTACTCAAAGTAGGAGAGTAGGCCTCGATCACCATAAGACAGGTCCCACAAATCTCTTTATGAGTTGGCAAAAACCCTGCATACAAGATCACCAGATTGATTCTATGCATTGCTCTTATAACAAAAACCCATTAAAATAACATTTTTGGGTTTTTATTTTGGGTGATATATAGAAGTAGTGTGTTTGTTGGTGGGGTTGTTTGATTAATTCTTTAATCAGTACGTAATATAATATAAAAGTCCATACAGCTTGGAAGTGGCTCCACAGACATTGGGATAAAAGAAGCTGGATCTCTCTAGAACTTGTGAGGAAAGGAAGGAAGGCAAGGGATATATGCTTAATTCCTATACAATTATACATAACAAGATAGTTCCTAGAAATACTCTAAAACTGTTGGAGGAGAAATGAAGAGAATACACACACAAAGACAACAACAAGCAACGTACATAGAACAGAGCATAAGAAAATAGAGCATGAACCTGGAAATTTCAGCACCTATTCAACAAACGGCAACCAAATACAAGAAAATAAGTAACAATGAACCACTTATCTCTTTGAATATCAACTCCACATCAAATTTCATTCATTTTCTTCTCAAAAAACATCTTTTTTTGTGTTCAAAACAGCCCCAGTTTTTCTTTTTCTTTCAGTGAACAACAGCTCCCTTATTTTTCTTCTTCTTTCCTACAGCAGATTCTAGAGCTTTCTACTTTCATTTTTTACACTAGAAATATAACAAAAAGTTATATATTGCAACCTAGCCCTTAATAAAAATAATAATTACAAGGCAACCCCATATTTATATTTACAAAAGGATCCCCATAAATTGGGTTTAATTTCCAACATCCCCCTTAAACCCAATTTCCAAAAGTTCTCATGCCCAACAACCATTTCAACCTTCCAAACACATCGAGTTTCAATGGCTTTGTAAAGATATCTGCTACTTAATCTTGAGACTTGCAATAAACTAGCTCAACTTCACCTTCCTTTACATGTTCTCGAATAAAATGATAGCGAGTATCAATATGCTTGCTTCTTAATTTCATGATACACAGGGTTCTTAGCCAAAGCTATTGCTGAACAATTACCAACAAAAATTTCATTTGGGCTTTCCTATGGACATTTCAAGTAGTTTAGCAAATTTCTCAACCAAATAGCATGACATACAGTAGAGTTTGCTGCCACATATTCTGCTTCACAAGTTGACCAAGTAAATGCCTCATTTCCCATAAAGAAAGCATAACCTGATGAAAGACCCAGAGGATTCTACAGAGATGTTGTGGTGTATGCGAATCACTCTGAAGACGATATATTGCTGAGGGAAGAGCTTGATGCATGGGCTGAGAAGTATCATGATAAGTTGAAAGTGTGGTACGTGGTGGGACAGACAATAAGAAAAGAGTGGAAGTACAGTGTCGGACGTATCACAGAAAGTATTTTGAGGGAGCACATTCCAAAAGCATCGGGTGATACTTTGGCATTGACATGTGGACCATCAAAAATGATTGAGCTGGCTGTCCAACCCAACTTGGAGAAGATGAAATATGATATTAAGAATTCCTTGTTGGTTTTTTAAAGGAGAAGCTAGCTGAGGTTGTATATATTAACCTTCCCTCTTGCATGTAATATTCCATCCGTCCTACAAAGATAGATCTTCTTTTCTTTTTTGGCTGTTCTAAAATCATAGTCCATTTAATTTTGAAAAGTCAAATTATATTTCTTTTAACTTTTCTATATTACCATTTCTTATTCTAAGAATACCTTGACATGACACTAAATGCAATCGTAGAAAAAGGGTAATTTTGGAAATAAAAGGTAAAAATATTCTCAAATCAATGCATTAATGAAAGAGTTCTATTTTTATAGAACACAGAGAGATTATTTTTCTCTTTTGAAAGTTCGTAAAACTCATTTTCTCTCAAGAGAACTACAATTCTTCAATATTCATCGAAGATGATGTAGCATTTATTAGTATCATTCAATTGAAGATATGAAATGATCCTGTTTGGGATTTAAAACATTTTACTATTTTTACAAGAATATATTTTGTTGTAGATACTTCTTAAAATCACATAGAATATAGTTTGCTTGGCTAGTCACCAAATGCTCCATCCATTACATACTATTGAAGGAAAACATAAAACAAACCATTATGTATAAACACAAAAATAAAAACAAAACAAATAAAACTAGTGAAGTTGAGTGAATTCGAAGACAATTATGTCTGCTTAATTTCTTTGCCTAATTTCTTTATAGTAGATGGAATGTAAAATCACAGTTTATTAATGGGTCGGGATTGAATTCATGCTAATCAATGTGAGCCATTCTTTGTCCATTATGATTGTAGAAGAATGGAATTCACTCTATCCCACATCGTCTAAATTGAAAGTTTGTTATAATTTCGTATACTTATATTTGGTCCTCCATCTATAAGCTTAGGCTTTTAGATTAAAGAGTTAATAATGATCGGACTTATTCATCTAAATGATTAATGCTAGTTCAAATGTGCTTTGAGGCAAAGTTGTAGACGAAGCTACTAGTTTGCTTTTGCTAGCCAATTATTAACATGAATAATACTCGATCTTCAATTCAATTAATAAGAGAGACCACCTGGCTGGGCTAAAGGACAACAATACTCTTCAATTCAATTATAATGGAAGCCACCATCTCTCTCTCTCTCTCTCTCTCTCTCTCTCTCTCTCTCCCCAATATTTTTCTTTTTTCATTTATTTTTCCCAAGCAAGACTATCTAGTGGAATTGGCATGTACGTTTGAGGTCACTAGCCCCCCATTATTTTAGGAAAAATGATCAATAGGACCCCTAAAATGGTTTTTTTTTTTTTTTTTCAAAAGACCCAAATGATAAGATCATGTGCCGATAGGCCCTCTAGGTCAAATATAAAGTCAACTAATAAGATTAAATTGTCTATTATACCCTTTCCTTATTTCAAGCTGGATTTTAGTTCAAATATTATTATCTTATTTAATTTGGTATTATTTTAGGTAATTTATTATTTGAATTTTAGCACGTACAAACGGATTGGTTTATTGATATTTTATTTGAATTTGAGTTGAGGTAAAGTGAATCACAGATTGCACCTTCCATTGTCTAAGCAATTGAATGCTTTCCATTTTGCAAAAACAAAACCGTATACCTAGGCTTTGGATGGAGATAGTTTGTTGCTTCAAAGGCATCCAAACTTATTTGAATATAATATTGTTATTGTGTTCAGTGGATCTAATTCCAGACTTGGGTGCGTAAAAGTGCGGGTTTGTCCCTCTAAAAAGGTTAGATTACCTCCGTTCGGATTTGCTAGTGACCAACAAATTGCTTACCAGGTTGTGAGCAGCCGCTCAGATGGCAACACCTCAGCGAATTCACCAATCCAAAGGCCCAAATTCAAAACGCGCAAGAAGAGTGTCGTTTTGGCCCAAACGGTAGACCAGCAAACCCCGTTAACCCACCTTCTTGCTGCTCACTATATACAAGAAAAGATTTCCACGAGAACAAATTATTTAATTATGCTAACAGTCTTCTTTGTTGGCTAATTGGCTCTTCGTTGCATCTCAGAGCTTTGTTGCTTGGGGGCATGGAAAGGCCACCAAACTTCTGTACCCAACTGCATACATGGCCCCCCTTTCCATTTGCAGAGTGCAAAATTGACCAATCGTAAATTTAAAAAAACACCCATTTCACATTTTTCAAGGATTAAATTTTCTATCTCCATTTCCTATCTTTATTTTTCAAGGATTAGTTTTGTGAGGGATATATTTATAAAGAATGGGAATAGAAAATGGGTACGGAAGATCTGCACTCCCATTTGCATATTTCAAAACTTTTTCATTAATGTCGCCAAAATAAAATCATTCTTGAAATCTACTAAAAATATCCTCATAAAAGGTGAAGATTGAGGACTCGAACCACGGAGGGTTCCATGCACAGCATATATATAGGGCATACACTAGTTACATAAATTCTAAACCAATCATGATTGGACAATGTGAGATAAGCTATGGTTCTATTGGGAAATTTTGAAAATTAGATCAGATCGATGGGTCCATTATCTTTCATCTCGTTTTGAAATAAGCTAACTCATGATTAATTTGAATAAAGATGTGTTTGTTCACAGACAGATTTACAGAAACAAACAAACAAACTTAATCTATAGTGAAGAAAGAAAAATCAATGAAATTCATCTTCTAAGTTGGCTAGACTTTTATATTTCCCAAATAGTCTTTAAAGGTGACAAATTAGTTTTGAAGTCCTTGCCTATGCCTTTTGCAATGAGCAAAAATAACACCTAGCTTGTTGCTTGGGGCTTGGAAAGGCCAACCAAACTTTGTTACCGTACTTCCCATCGATATTCATATTTCAATGATTTTCCACCAGAACGTAAAGTTTTGTTTTTTTGTGCTCCACGCTTGGAGCACAAAAAAACAAAACCTTACTTGAAATCTATTGAAAAGTAAGCTCACAGAAAACTGAAGAGTACTACAGCCAAGGACTCAAACCATAGAGTGGGTTCTGCGCATGTAGTTGAACTTTTGGTAGTTACATAAATTCTAAAAATAGTGTTTGAAATTTTGTATGCGGGATTCTTGATATTTTTTCTTTAACTTTAGACCAATATATCATAGTGAGACAATGTTAGGTGAGTAATCCAATTACTAGCTTTCTCGCATATATATTTAGTTTCCACAAAATTAAATTCTTAGAAAGATCGACTTGATGCTTGAGGTACGGAAAGGCCAACTAACTTGGTTTCCGCATCAATGTACTGTGTGGCCTTTCAGAATCGCATATTTTAAAATTTTTTTGCTAGATGCGTATAAAAAATATATAACACTACAGGAATCAAAATTTAGGCCAAATTATATGAATCATCTAACATGGTAGCATGATATGACCTTTGTCTTTGTGCATTCACGTTTTTATTATTTTTGAAATGTACGAAAATAGAGGTCTTGTCATTCTCTCATGGTATCAGATAGTTCATATAATTTGATTCAAGTTTTGATCTGTTTCATCATTTTCCTAAAAAATAACATGCCCCTTGAAATTTATTGAAAAGTAATCGAGGACTCTAATAATCAATGGTTCTTTCGACATTCAACTCTATCATGGATCATATATATCATCTGTTATATCTCTGATAAACGAATTCTTTCTTATTATCTCTAATTTTGTTATATATTTTGGGTTTTTCTTTTCTCCTTTTAACATTTTCGACTTAAAACAAGTCACTCTTTGGCATGAGTATATATTCTCAAGTCTTTAAGTATTGTACACGACCAAATTATTTTAGATGATTTTTTACTGAAATTGCATACAAGATATTAATGTTTTCAGTGAAAAATTTATAGTCTTCCAAAACACTGAGCTTCATTAAATAGGTCGATTTTCATTAATACTAGATTTTGATTGAGATTCACCCATGCCTTTTACTATGAGCCAAAACAACCTTTACCCTTAGGGCATGGGAAATGTCAGCTAAACTTAGTTTACTTTTACCATGAGCCAAAACAATCTTTTATTTTTACCATGGGCCAAAACAATCTTACTGCGTAGGGCATGAAAAGGCCAAGTAACGTAGTTTCCTTGCTGGTTGGGGCATGGAAAGGCCAACTTAGTTTTCCCAACCCCCCAACTGCATGATCCCTCATAGTTGCATACTTATAAATTTATCCACCGGATCACTCTCACCTCAGTTTCGTTGATTGCGATATGATTCTAAGGCTTAATTTATTTATATATAATAAATAAATAAATAAATAAATTCCAACAATAGTGTATGAAAAATAAAACCATTAGTTGTTAAAATGTATTGAAATATATGCATATTATAAGGAATTAAAAGTACAATTAAGACTAAAAATTTTATATCTGGATCAAATAAATAGAGTATGTTGACGATAACCTGCTAGTCTGGTGATATTTTTAGAGGATGCATTGATCCATATTCATTTGTTATAATATTAGGTATATATAGAGTTGGTTTAGCTAGGGTTAGGTTTTTATTTTTAGGCAAATAGGAAGAAAATAAAAATAAAAATAAAAATAAAAAACAGATTTTTTAAGTAACTATTGTCACTAGTGTGATGTCATGTTAAGAATCTCAACCAAATTAAGTTGAAAAAGTGCTTTTTCACAAACAGACATTTTTCCAAAGTTGAAAAGGGTATTTTTAAGAAATTATTCTCACAATTTTCAAGCTAATTAGAATCTCTCCAACTCATGGGATTCCGAGTTTTTTTCCAAAATGACCGTATAAAAAAAAATATATACCATATTGACCTTCTGCAAAAAATATATACAAGAGTGACCCTCTGACCTAGTCAACGCCAATAAACCGCTGTTTCAAACAGCAGTTATTATGTTAATTTAATGAACCGCTGTTTCAAACAGCGGTTCATGATAAAGTAAAAAAGTAAAAAAAGTTCACTGGTCCCCTCACTTTGCGACAGAACCCGTGGTCCCCAAAAACTTCTCCGACGTTTCTCCTTTCTTCTCAGACGTCTTCTCCGACCAAACACGCCGGTAACCGCCATATCCGAACCCCGTTTCGCCATTCTCGCCGGATTAGAAGCTTCAAAACCATTTTCCACTTCTCGTGAGTTTTCAGAGAACCCCCAAACCCCATTTATCCGACGAAACTCGCCGTCTTCTCCGACGAGGTGGCCGTATAACGCCATTTTCGAACTGTTTTGCTCCATTCTCGCCGGATTGAAACCCCCAAAACTCTTTTCCTCCATTCTCGTGACGTTTCAGAAAACCCCCAAACCTCATTTCGGCCATTAACGACCAAATAGCCATCTTCCCTGACCCCATTGCCGCCTTTCTCAGCGGATAGTTGCTCGTTGGACTGTGACAGTAGGAGCTGTGGTCTGAAAAAGCTCCCCGATCGTGACACAGAAGGTTCTCTCTCTCTCTCTCTCTCTCTCTCTCTCTCTCTCTCCCTCACTGCCATTTTGTGGACTATGTATGTGTTTTATGGTTATTTGTTCTCGCATAGACAGTTTGGATTTTTATATTCGCATAGTATTTAAATATTCGCATATTATTTGCATAGTAATTGCATCGTAATTGCATCGCGTATTATTCGCATAGTGACACATTTTATATTCGCATTTTATATTGTTCTCCATTGTCTCGTGCCACATTTTATATTTGCATATTATTCGCATAGTAATTGCATCGCATATTATTCGTATAGTGACACATGTTATATTAGCATTTTATATTTTTCTCAATTGTCTCGTGCCACATTTTATATTCGCATAGTAATTGCATCGCATAGTATGAGAAAAATTTGCTACGTGAATTTATGTTTAAGAGTTCTGCCCAATTATTTGGAGGATCCAATTCTCTGCTCGGGTACGGTTTTTCTATACTTAGGTTTGTTTGGATACTAATTAAAGCACATCACTCAAAAATATCATTCATATCTTATTTTAAATGATGTATCACGATCTTAAGTGCCTAGACAAACCCAAGCGCAAAAAAAAAAAAAATCCAAGCAAACTCCTAATCGATTAGGATAATCAATTTTTGTAATGACAAAGAAAAGATCACTCATGTCGTTGCTGAAGTAAATAAATAATGACATGAAAAACAGTAATATTTGTATACTTCAATCAACAAACATTTAAAACTCGGTACCTTACCGATTAAGTTTGGACTTAGTTTTGGATGCAACATTTATGGGGGTTTTAAGTTAAACATCCCTATAAAAATAATAAATAGATAAAAAGTCAAAGATTTACTTAATTTCTTAATTTCTTAATATGGATTCGTAGCGTGAACCCGATTAGTCAATTAATTATTCAAAAAATTAACACAATGATATATTTGGTCCAAATGATTTAAATAATTGTCAGCAAGTTTCACAAATAATAGTGTATAATATCTCTTTAAATGTGTCACATGTTCAACCACTGCTCAACGACTTGTAGCACCAAGTAACATGTTGAGGTAATAATAAATGTGATATTAGTTAATTGCCTAGGCATTCTTGAGGCTGTCCCTAGATATACTTGCAGTGACCTTGTGCAATAGACGAAAACTTGTTATGATCATAAAAAATTTCAAGAAAGATTGGCTATTCCAATGATTTTAATATTTGTATAATTTGTAACACCTTTGACTGAACTTTCGTAATCTATACAGAACAATGAATCCACAGTACGTCACCGTGTTATGCTATTGGGATGGGGAGACAAAAATGGGGCCCGAAGGCATTCAATATGAGGGTCCTCCGCCTAGAGCACTAAGAGTTTTTGAAAATATCAAGTTGTCTGAGTTGAAGGGCCAGATGCATGATATTACAGGATGGGAAAGACGAGAATACGAAATAGAAATAACTGGTAGATACATCAGGGGACACTGTTCCTTTGATGTTCCTACCATTGTTGGACGATCTCCAGCGGACGAGTATATACAGTTGGGGCAGTGCCACGCTTGCACATCTATACAGGGCCTTGTGTAGAGCGTCTCAGCTATCAGTGAAGCAGATAGGTGGTAACTTGCTCTTACTGCAGGTATGTGGCTTAACACTATGCATATAAGTTAGCTATATTTGTTACGTAAAATTAATAGTGGATATCTTTATTTAGCTATGGTCGTGGGAGCGGTTACATATTGGCCGTCCTCAACTACGACGAAGGCACGGGCCACCTGCGGTGGATGCTGTGTTGGTTGGTGGAGCAGATGATGAGGTAGAGCCAGAGATAGTCGTTGAGGATGTAGATGCGCATCCAGATCCAGCAAACAGGCCTCCATTAGGAGCTAGGTATATATACTTTGTTTTGAAATATAAATTGATTTACCATCTAATTTAATGTTAATGTGTTGTGCTAGGTGGTTGCAGCAGAGGACATACGTGGAAAACCCAATGGGGGTCTTAAAGTTCTATCGGGATCAGTTGGATCAACAGGCTGCTCATCAGGTAATATTCACTGTTATATGTTTATAATTCATACTCTAAAAAAAAAAGATTTTCATTTTCCTAATAGGCTTCTTGTTTAATCTAAATTTTATATGCTTTCTGAACATGTATAAACAGGTTATCTGGGAACCATATACCAATGCTCGCTTGTTGACAGTTCCACCGATTTGTCTTGAGGGCCAGCATTTGTGGAGATCTCGGGTTCCCTTAATATGCTTTGCATTTGTTGAGTTCCATCTACCTGATAGAGTGATGAGACAGTTTGGGTTGGCTCAGCATATTCCGGACCCATGTGACACTCTTGAGAGGTTGCACGCATTAGATAGACGTGGGCGAGGTAACACAGACTGGTTTACTACACACGTCACCCATGTGTTGCTGTGGAATAGTCGAGCAGACCACATTGTTGTACAGTGTACTGATGCTCCAGATGCCACAGATATTTATATGGCATGGTATGGGTCAATCACTCGTCGGCGGATTGGACCTCCGACTCAGCTTCCACCGCAGCCACCTCCGATACAGTATGAGCCATCGGGATCCAGGACTCATGCATTGGTAGGCCATGCACGTGACTTTTCGTATGAAACTTAAATTTGGATTATAAAATGTATAATTGTATAACAAAACATATCTTCTATATGTTTCAGGTTAACACTATGATCGCCGTTGTCAAACGTTGTGCTACGGCGTTGCGTCACAACATTGATGACTATGCATGTTCTGCATTTGAAGAGGTGATGGGTATGTGCACAACCACAATAGATCATGTTGGGGAGCATGATCGTTTGAATAGAGAATTAGCCATGCATGATGCTACGGATCGAGGCAGAGGTGGTCGAGCAAGGGTTAGAGGTCGTCGAAGCGGTAGATGAGGCGGCGGGCGTGTACCTGCAGCTGCAGCACCAGCTGATGATTTCACTGTTGGTCCTTCACAACTGACACAGTTAAGCACAGGATCAAGTGCAAGACGTGAGGATGATGCTGAACCGTCGCATCGACATAAGAGAAGGACGTCGATGAATTGATGTATTTCTAGTATATTATGCGATCTTGTGCATCTATATATATATAGATTGTGGCTTGTGTATGATTTGTTGTGTATGATTTGTGATTATGGATTGTGGATTATGCTGAACCGTTGGGACTATGGATTGTGGCTTCTGTATTGACTTGTGGATTATGCTGAACTGTTGGGATTATGATTTGTGGAATGTTTTGTGACTTGAATGTATACATAATTGTAACAGGGATATGTATGAAGGAATTATGATCTAAAGAGAGGG
>JAESVK010069983.1:0-17788 GCA_017140935.1 Hamamelis virginiana
CTTAAATTAGTGAAATCAGGAGCATGTCCCTCCCCATCCTCTTGTATCGCCTTATGACTGTGATAGTGTGATTTGTGAAGAAGGCTGATCCAAACAACTGAGGGAAATTTACATGTATATTTATGGAGCTGTTTCTTGATATATGGTCACAACATTGTATATGTATCTAGTTTCACAATTATATGCACTCCTAGACATTGTTCCTAAGCATCTGATAAATTCTCTCCTCTTTTCTTTTTTTCCTTTTTTGTTATTATTATTGGCTAAAATTAAATAAGTAGGATCACATACTCCACATGAAGGAACAAAAGTCATCAGGTGCTGCATATTCAATGGAAAGAGTTCTAGCTAGATTTGATGGGCGGAGAGAATATATCTAAGTGAAAATAGAAAAATAGAAGAGAGAAAAATGGTAACAATTTATACTTCAAATTGACAAAAAGAGCACCTAGAGTACACTACATGAATTAGCTAAGGTCGATTCATACCCTAAATTCTGCTGATATTAATATAGTAATTATCATAAATACATTAAACACTGTTCAAACTCCCAATCAACCAATCAGAAGGGGAAAATCTAGGAATACTTTTTTGCACTTTCTCTCGGAGATGGGCCGAATATTTTTGTAGTAGTATTGGTTCCATTAATTACAAAACTCAAAAAAAATTAAAAAATTAAAAAATAAACTAAAAAAATAGAAAAGAACTAGTGAACCTAACTTATACTCTTTGAGTACTTAAATCTTAGTCAATTTTAAAAGATCTAGCTATAACATGGGAACAAAATTATAATTTGAAAGTATATAATGCAGATTATTCTGGGTCCTTATGGCCTAGTAATATCTCTCCTATTTTACGAGATAAAAGGTATTTCAAGTTTGAGTCTTCAAAACTTGAGGTAGAAAAAGAGTTGAGAAAATTAAAGGATTAACTTTTGTTGTGAAGGCAATAAATCTCTCTCCAACAACCAAAATAAAAAAGACAAGTTTGAATTATGTAAGAACAAGAGCTTTGTCTCAATAATTCATGTATCTCTTTTTTAAGAGATGATGTTCTGAATTTCATTCCTTATGGGTGAGATTTTTGACCTATTTATTAGTCCCCTCCCTATTTTAACAATTAACCACTAACCCTACTCATTCACAAAAATAATTATGAAATTGAATTTTTATCACTTTCAAACCTTGGAGCATGTGGACTAAAGAAAGACAAAAATTGAAAGAAATTAAAAATAAAAAATACAAGTGATTTTCCATGTGCTTTCCTACTTAATTAACCAGCCCTAAGTCCTACCACAGCAGTTGATCCCATTTTTTTATTCTATTTTTCTTTTTCGGTTTTTTAGCCATTTTTTTAGATCTCCCACAAAATACAATAAAGCAACAAAAAAGAAAAAATATTCAAAATGACGTGTGACTAGTCCCACGTGTCAACAGGCGGAAGGAAACTACTGTGAACCTACTCGTTCCCCATGACCAGAAGGTAGCATTTGAGGCGACGCTCTCTCTTTTTCTTTTTTCTTTTTTTATAGGCGACTCCTAATTTCTCTCTACTTGGAAAACAACCTACTTGCGCACGCACACATACACACACACAGAGAGAAAGAGAGAAGAAGAAATGGGAGTGGTGGAGGAGAAGGCAGGTGAGAAAGGGGTGGGAGCCAAAACAGAGGTGCCAATATTGATGAACCCAAAGAGGAGACTGGTGAAGAAGATGATGTATGATTACTCGAAGAAATCTATTGGTTCTCTCTTCCATTCTCCCTCTGAATCTCCTCCGTCCGCCGAGTACTGGGGTACCAGCTGCTTCGAGAAGGCGGGTGAGAAAGGGGTGCGAGCCAAAACAGAGGTGCCAATATTGATGAACCCAAAGAGGAGACTAGTGAAGAAGATGATGTATGATTACTTGAAGAAATCTATTGCTTCTCTCTTCCCTTCTCCCTCTGAATCTACTCCGTCCACCGAGTACTGGGGTACCAGCTGCTTCAAGATGAAAAACAAGGAGAGGAGGACCATCTTTCCAAGCCCAGAATAGTGTGTGTGTGTGTGTATATGCTCAGGTATCATCTCCTTACAATAATGATACTTCTATACATAGATATAAATATGTATGCATGTTTGTATTCATGATCAGCCTTTTCTCGTGCTCTGTTGTAATCAGATCTTTTATTATACATAAATGAATTCCTGAGCCTTTCGATGTTCCGATCTGTTCTACATGGTTCTGATATGATATATATATATATATGAAGCTATGCCCTTTTTGCATAGCTTAGCAGTTTGCATCATACGTACGTACCCACTCAGTCTTCTGTTGCTCTACAAGTATAGAATCATTTACTCCTACACTACACTATATTTTGCAAAATCCCATTTTTACCCACCATCATCGCCGGCCACCTTCATCAGTACTGCCAATCGCCGTCGGTGGAGGTGTCGATGTGGTGGTGCTTTTTCGGAGGCATAAAGATGGCGGATGAAATGCGCGGTGGATTTGAAAGGAGGTGGGTTGCTAAAGATGGGATTTTTTTTTGCCGGCAGTAATGACGGCGGCCGAGGCGGAGGTGGGTTCTGATGGTGTAGTAGATTGGTGTAAGGCGGCGGAGGTTGGTGTTGCCGAGGACCAAATCGGCGGCGCTCATGGTTGTTTGTGGCGATCATATGTTGGCTAGAAAGGGAACCAATTAATCAATTAACCCAAAGGCCCTGTGTTTTTTTTTATTATTACTGTATTATTTTTTTCTTTATTGAATCTATGAAAAGATCTGGTCTCATTCTGATTCTAGGACCCGTACACGCATGTTATTGCAAAGATTTTGCATGTTTTTTTTAGTGCGTAAGTTTAACTCTTTTCTTTATTGTCCAATCATCTAAGCATGCTTAGACTTTATCTGAATTGTCTCCAATCATGTGTGCAATTTACCCGACCCGACCCGACTTGTGAAGTTATGACTTGGGCGGGTTTTATATAGCTACTAGGAGGGTTACACGTGGGATTTATCATGTTGGAGGGCTTTAAGAGACTTTCTGTGAAAGACAGGTTTGCACATGGCTGAAATCCTAGTTTTTGGTGCCTGCTTGGCTAAGAATGTTAGTTAGAGCATCCATACTACTAGCCATTTGATAATTTTAGTCAAAATTTGTAGCAAAATCATAAAAGTGATACTCTAAAGGACTAGATAAGTATTTTATCTAATCTCCAAATAACTAATTAAATTAACAAAGTAAAAGAGGATAGCCATTTTTTACTTTCTAACAAATGTTTTTTTTTTTTTTTAATAGTACTATTTGAATTCAAAAAAATAATAATATATTTTTGACTAACCAAAATAGTTACAGTGATTGGATTGCATAACATTTTAATTAGCCAAAATAAATAGGCAAAATACTATTTGACCATTTTGGTCAGCCAAAATGGTTAGGAGATGCACCAGTTACCATTATGC
Source organism: Hamamelis virginiana (assembly GCA_017140935.1). Taxonomy (NCBI): domain Eukaryota; kingdom Viridiplantae; phylum Streptophyta; class Magnoliopsida; order Saxifragales; family Hamamelidaceae; genus Hamamelis; species Hamamelis virginiana. The sequence goes on from JAESVK010069983.1 coordinate 3,446, forward strand.
TTACTCTGGCATTTTTTATTACTATAGAGGGTGAAAGAGATTGTTTTGCTTATATTTATAATACACAAATATTCTTGAATAGGGACTTTTAATGTTTTTTGCTTGAAAAATTTCAGTTCTTCTATCTCGAACTCTGTCAATTTTCAGGGCCGGCCCTGGGTTTTGGGGGGCCTCAAGCAAGTTCCAAGAATGAGGCCCTTCTATATTTTGACATATAAAAAAAAAATTGCATACCTTAGTTTTATTTTTTGGATAAGTAAGGATTTATTGATCCAAAGAGGCAACAATGGGTTATGGACAGCTACAAATTTTTTGGGCCTCTCAATTTTGGAGGGCAACTGGACTACAAAATATAAGGGGAGAATTTTTTTTTTTTTTTTAATTAGAATGGCCAATGGATTATAGCCTTATAGGAAGTGGGCTACAAAATTTGGGGGCCCCTCAAATTTGGGGGCCTCAAACAATTTTTTGAGGTGGCAAACATGAAGGGCCGGCCCTGTCAATTTTTTTTATATATATGTTTCGATCTCGAACTCTGTCAATTTTGTCAATTTTCTTTTGCTTGAAAAATTCCAGTTCAACCACAAACCCTAATTTATATGTTTCAATCTACTATCAATCTGTTCATTCATATTAAATGCCTCCAAATAGCATATATATGTTCATATAAACATAAATAGAGGTTAGGAAAAATGATACCTCAAAGGCAAGGGGATAGTAGGAGGCTCTTCTGTTGCTAATTGAAGAAAGCAGAACGGTTCTTGATCGACCACCTTGAAGATTTGAAGTTGGTCTTGTTGATGGAGAATTCCCTCTGGGGCGATGGTGAAAAAGCACCTGAGCACAACAACAGGCCTTGGAAGCATAACAAACCCTTCCACTTCATCATCTTCCCCCCCCCCCCCCCCATTGCCTTCTCTCTCTCTCTCTTCAACTGTGTTAGAGAGAGAAAGAGAAAGGTAGAAAAGACCCCCCCATTGCCTTCTCTCTCTCTCTCTTCAACTGTGTTAGAGAGAGAAAGAGAAAGGTAGAAAAGAGCGAGCGAGCGAGCGAGCGAGAGAGAGAGAGCTGTGTAGGCATGGGGTGAATTGAAGTTCATTGTTTTGATCATGTGAACTCTGATTCACAGACCACACCAGTCCAAAAATCTACGTCAAGACATTTGCACCACACATTGTTTATCTGCTTTATGCTTATAAAGCAGAAGAAAAAGAGAAGCAAAATGTATTTTAAAAGTGATGTTAACATTAAAAGTGTTTTTTTTGTTTGTTTGGATACTATCTGAATAAGTCACTTATAATCCTAAATTGACACTATTGCATTACACTTGTTATTTTTCTACTTGGCAATAAAATAATAAATAATAAATAATATAAATATAAATTATACATTATATTTAATAAAATAAGTTTGTTTATAAATAAATAACCTTATTTATAATTATGAGTAATAAATAATATTAAAAATAAACATGTTTTTAATAAATAATATATTAAGGTTGGGACATGAGCGGAATTGTTTTTGTTTTTTTTGTTGAAATGCATTGTTAAAGGGCAATATAGGTATTTACATATTATGGTCAAAAAGTGACTTCTACTTATTTGAAAAGTACGGGACAAGGTGCTTTAAGGGAATAATAAGTAAAATTAAACACTTAATTCTATTTCTTATTTTTTTGCCAAAAAGGCACAAAAAAGAGGAGAAGTACTTAAAAGCACTTAAAAGTTCTTATTCTACTCTCCCCAAACAGACACATAGGCACATAGTAAAGGACCACGGTTCATTAATTAGAGGTTTCGAATTCAAGTCTCCACTTCCTTGCTTATGATGCATATGTTTGCGGGTAGACTATATATAGCAAATGAATTAGTATTATTTAGTTAATAAACAATTAATCTTTAATCATTTTACCACCCAAAAGATATATATATATATATATATATATATATATATATATATATATATATATATATATATATATTTTCAATTTTGTTTAATTTTTTGTAGTGCATGTGCTTCCGATTGAGAACTTAATGAGTTATGAAATACATTATATGTTATAATTAACCTAAACGTACAGCATCAGCAGTTAGCATGAATCGAATCAACTCAAACTAACAATTTGTTTTTATTTTTTAGGGCAATTAATTTGATGCTTATGCAACACTTGTTTTCAAACAATATATATTAAGATCCTGATCGACATTGCTGAAAAGATCAACTAATTAGTAAATTTGGCATCGCCTGTGCCAAGAAATTAATGGGTTAAAATTTTAGGTTATATACTCATAGGTCTCTGACATAAGCGTTGTAATGTTTTTTTTGCAAAAAAATATAGATAAAAGAATTTAAAAATCTCAAGTTCATCATGCTATAAAATGAGATCTCATAGTATATATGAAGTTCTAAACTCGAATACTTTTGGATAATTTTCTCTACATGCATATGGTGTTATTAATTGTGAATAAATAGCATCGTTATGATGTTACAAAAGCAAATTGATTGAAAAATGAAATGGAGTCACATGGGCATTTCCAAAGCAAGAAAGCGAACCACTTGGGTGAGCTGTTGGTGTTGTCCAATATAATTGTTTCAATTTTGAACTTGTTACGGACCACTGCATGCGCATACCCTTTAATGTGAATATGTGATTCTACCCTTGATTCCCTAAAATGATGTGTGTGTATATACATTGGGTATTTTATGTTAATAATCTTAACTTTTTGAGATATTATGTGAATGAACCCAATTTAAAGATGTCAGGACGTCTTTACGCTCTTATCGTAAGGACATTTTCTTTGGGAGAGGAACTTTTGAAAAATCAACCGTTGGGTTAGATAATCTTTATATGTATGTCATGTCTGCCAAAAATCACAGTGATCCAACGGTTGGTTTTTAAAATACAGACATTTAAATAACTTTGACAGCATCCAACGGTAAATACTGTCAAAGTGTTTCACGGACTGTATTTTGAAAACTGATTATCGGATCACTATGATTTTTTGCATACATGATATTCATAAGAAGATTATCTAATCCAACGGTCGGTTTTTCAAAATATCTTTCCTATGGCTTTCAGAAGTGACGTCCTTACGATAACGAGCGTAAGGACTTCCTGACAGTATTGAAACCGATATATATATTGCATCAAAATACCCTTTTGTAGACAAAATAATAACCATTTTAAAGAGTAAACGGTCAAAAGTCGATTTTTTTTTTCAAAATTTTTCTTAACAATTCTCAATATTGCACTGAATCTCCAATTTAATATATAATCCGCAGTCCCAAAAAATAAACAATATCTCCAATTTAACAAAGGATCCCCAATATCCAAACTAAGAATTAAAAGTCATGGTCGTAATTATCTTTGGAGATTGGAGATTAGGAATTTATGTAAAATTGGGGATTAGGAATTCTATTTAAAATTGGAGATTGGAGATTATGTGCAAAATTAAAAGTCAAAATCAAATTTTGACTATTTCAAGGGTATTTTGGTTCAAAAAAAAAATAGTGATTGAAGAGGGAAAAATTTGTTGACCGATCCTGAAACGGGACACGTGGAATAAACACACCCGATGAGGGGATGCAAGTTCTACCCGACGTCTTTGAGATATAAATACCGATCCCCAGAGTTAAAATATCTCTTATCTGAGCCTTATAAAAGTGAACGAGTTTACCGATCTCATGTAACTGCCTCATCATGCCAAAAAACGAATCTTTGCCAACAGACTCTGACCTCTTGCAGGAAATCATATGATTCCCTGTCACCTGAAAATGACAGGCCGTTATGAAAAAGTTGAAAAAACCCAATATACCCTCAAACGGTTAAAAACACTCGAGTGAGTGTTCAGACGACCACTCTATAAAAAGGAAGAATCACATCTCATGCAAGGTACGCATCATTCCTCTAAAAAAATTCACTTTCTTCTTACATTCTCTGTTCACTGATTTGATCGACGGAGTTTTGCAGGTCGAACACCCCACCGGTGTAAGAAATTTATTTACCTAATCACAGCCAAATCCAACGGTCCGATCCCATCCATCTCTTTTACCTCTTTTTGACTTCATCAGTTTGGCGCCCACCGTGGGGCCGAAGACATCGTAAATTCGGCGCCTCCTCCTTAACACTCATCATCAATGGTGATCACGCGTTCCGGAATCCTTAACAATGACGATCTCAACGTCACAAACCCGACGAACACTCAGATCAGTGATCCATCTCACAATGAAGAAGATATACCGGCAAAATCACTTTTGCCAAACGAACAACCATGTCCTACTGTGAACCAGCCAACCTGGATCGGGAAGCCTCTCTCGTTCACTCTTGGGGTGATGTTTATCTTGAGTGGATTGTGGATGATGTTTATCCGTCTCGATTTATCCTTCTCTATTATCCACATTTATCCTTCTCTATTATCCACTCAAGATAGGGATTTTGAAAAATGATAAGAGTTTGTAAAAACTAGGAGTCGCCACCTTATTTTTAGGGAACAAGGAAACCACAAAAAAGAGTTTTATTTTCAATAAAACATTGACCCCATATTTTGGAAAAGCATGGTCTTTTGAATCAAAGTTGGATTCGGGGGCTAGGTTACGAAGTGGGAAGGTTCCAAAGATCTCTTTATAGGCACCCACCTCGCCCTAATTAAAGGTCTCCTAATTAAGTTTGGGCTTTATCAAAATCTTTTCAAAACAATCCTAGTTTTCTAATCAATCACAACATATGATATATAATATATAATAATAATATATAGTATGAAAGTATACACAATCCTAATGGTCTTAGGAGACTAGAAGTCAACCTAAGATTGACTTGCGCCCTATTGACTGCCTACGTACCTTATCAATTGCTTGACAAAGATCAAAGTCCACGTAGTTCGATTACCTTAGGACTCTCCTATTGTAATGAACCATATAGCCAACAGAATTCTATCTTATCTAGGACTCTAACTTCGAGAGTTTGGATTTGATCAAAACACTTTTTTTTGTATAAGAGATGGAATTTCATTCCATTTTAAACACTTTCAAAATTTTAAAGTTGTTCTCGAAGTAGAGTCCTAAACCAAGTAGAACTCTAGCTTCGAGAGTTTGGGTTTGATCAAAACACTTTTCTTTGCATAAAAAATGGAATTTCATTCCGTTTTAAACACTTTCAAAATTTTAGAGTTGTTCTCGAAGTAGAGTCCTAAACCAAGTAGAACTCTATTACTATAAAAATTCTTACAACAAAGGATAGTCTTAAGTGGGATCAAGTGATTCCCCTAATCCTAGGGTTTCTAGCTAATCCTAGGTTAGTCTAAATACCTAAAACATTAAAATATGCATGCTGGAATTTCTGGAAAATAAATAAAAAAATATCATCAAAAGTATAAATAATGCATGAAAGTGTCCTAAATGCAATCTAATTATTCTATGTGAACCTAGGCATGTTTCTATGTTGATTTTGGCCTAAAATGTGAGTTTTAATACACTTTTAAGTTACTTTAAATCCATGGACAGATTTATAAGTAATCAAAAAGTGGGTTTAAAACCCATAAAATAAAAGAATAAAAAAAATGAAAATGGCCTAATATGCGACCTAATATGATATATCAAAATAATCATGCTTGAAAACAATCAATTTCATCACAAGGGGAAGGGACTTACCTTTGCATGCTCCCTCGAACACAAATCATATTATTCAAACAAGACATAATTAAAATACAAACCTAATATTAACAATATATATATAAATAAAAAAAAAAAAAAAAAAAAGGAAAACTATTTTAATAAACTAATCCCTAACCTATCATGCATACTAATAAACTAAATCCTATGCATACTAATAAAAAGAAAACTATAAAAGAAAGAAAAAAAAAAAAAAGAAAAAAAAAAAAAGAAAAACTAACCTCTTTCTCTGCCTCCTTGCTTCGAGCCTTCTCCTCAAGCTCCAAGCCTTCTCTCCAAGGACTCTAAGGACCTCAAAAACTTTAAAACTTAAGATAGAGTGCTATCGGGGAAGCTTGTGCAATTGCTCAAGCCTCTACTCTCCAAGCTAATTCTCTAAAGCTTATTCTGTGTGTTGTAACTGATTTCAGGGTCCTCTATTTATAGGTTCACAAAGCTATAGCAAGCTTTTCATTTTTCCGATGTGGGACAGAGTGGATTTCATTATTCTACACTACGTGCAGGCTCGTTGGGCCCGTTTTAAGTCCAAATTTGACGATTCAAGCGTCAAAAAGATCGTGATTCGATTCTCCATGTTTTAAGAAGTGTTTGAAGTGAAAATGCATTGACCAAGGTCAAAGGTTTAGGAAACAGTCGATCGATTAGCTGTTTAGAGCCTGCCTGGCCCAAATTAGGGTTTTAAAATTTGCTAACCGATTGCTTTCGAAATCATTTCTTCTTCTTGAAACAAGTTTTAAAATGTTTTAGGAAAGTGTTTTGAAGCCTTTGAAGGCTTTGGTTTGATAAAAATATCGAATCCCGGTCGCTTTCGGTTGAAACCCTAATATGGGCTTTGAAAGGGCCTTTCGAGCTTCAAGAGCCAATCATGAGCCAGAAGGCTCAACTGACCTTGCCACTGATCAACTTAGCTACAAAACACATTTTAAATATCTATGCCAAAGCCTTGAGACCATTCGAGACAAGATCGACAGTCATTCAGGGCTTTTGTGATTCAAATGACAAAACTGCCCTTCAGTCACAAAAGGCCTTATTTTCTATCAAGCCTGACTCAGAATGTCATGAAATTTTGCAGGGATGTTCCTAGACTCTCTAAAAACCTAATGCAAAAAGAACCGACTCAATCTGACCTAAAAACTTACATGTGATAATGACCTCTACCTAATTACCCATAAAGGGTAAAACTGGCAACTTAGGGTTTTGACACCCTATTTCACCTCTAATCATAGGCAACCATTCATGACCATACTCATGGTCAAAAATGGATGTCTACAGAAGCCCCTCGTTGATGTTCATGGCTTCGCCAGTGAATATCAACGAAAACAAAAGACATCCCGTTTTTGACACAACAAAATAGGGATAATTGACTAACAATTATTTTGAAAGCTTCGCTTCAAATTCTCTTTTCTTGGAAGTTTCACTTCTAGTTATTTCAAAGATTTTCAATCTTTTTGGAAATTGCATTTCCAATAAAAATTTGAGAGTTTTCAACTCATTACTAGAAATTTCATTCCTAGTTGACTTAAGTATTTTCAATCCTTTTGGAAATTGCATTTCCAATTATCATAAAAAATTTGAGAGTTTTCAACTCATTACTAGAAATTGCATTTCTAGTTATCTTAAGGATTATCAATCCTTTTGGAAATTGCATTTCCAATCATCATAAAAATTTGGGAGTCTACGACTCATTACTAGAAATTGCATTTCTAGTTATCTTAAGGATTATCAATCCTTTTTGGAAATTGCATTTCCAATCATCATAAAAAATTGGGAGTCGACGACTCATTACTAGAAATTGCATTTCTAGTTATCTTAAGGATTATCAATCCTTTTGGAAATTGCATTTCCAATGATCATAAAAAAATTGGGAGTCTACGACTCATTACTAGAAATTGCATTTCTAGTTATCTTAAGGATTATCAACCCTTTTGGAAATTGCATTTCCAATCATCATAAAAATTTTGGAGTCTACGACTCATTACTAGAAGTTGCATTTCTAGTTATCTTAAGGATTATCAATCCTTTTGGAAATTGCATTTCCAATCATTATAAAAATCTGGGAGTCTACGACTCATTACTAGAAATTGTATTTCTAGTTATCTTAAGGATTATCAACCCTTTTGGAAATTGCATTTCCAATTATCATATCTTTAGAAGGAATCTCACACTCATTTCTAATTATCTTCAAAATTGCTAATCACACTTCATCAAATATAGACTTCGTCTATCAACCACCATATTCTAACTCATCAAATCTCCTATGTCAGATATGAGCTTTGCCATATGTCAAATATGGGCTTCACTTAACAAAATTCTTATTCTGAATGTCATATGTCAAATATGGGCTTTGCCATATGTCAAATATGGGCTTCACTTAACAAAATTCTTATTCTGAATGCCATATGTCAAATATGGGATTTGCCATATGTCAAATATGGATTTTACTTAACAAAATTCTTATTCTGAATACCATATGTCAAATATGGGCTTTTCCATATGTCAAATATGGGCTTTGCCTATACGCTCATCATTTCCAAATCATTATCTCACATTATTCTCTTGCAAACTATCATCAATATCAACCATGTGAATTTCATTCACTTTTCCTTATCAATTCAGATTGGCTTTCATCTATTCAGATTACTTCCAATTGCTCTCTAAGATATTCTACACATCAATCCTTAGATCAAAACTAGGATTCATCTCTTGATCCTTGCATTTAGGATTTACACCCATTTTTCACATCACATCTTCAAATTCTTGACTAACAAGAGGTATGCACTCTTTAAACACCTAACCAATACAAGGTTTTCTGGATGACGAAACTGACTCAAGAGTATTGTTGGAGCTTCAAGCTCATCTTTTCTATCTTTCTATTCACGACAAGAGGTAAACTCAAACTCCTATCTTCTATCCCCAAATTCTATGGCATTCTCATCTCAAAATTTACTTTATAAGTTTTGGTTGATCATTCCCCTTCATGATGAATATATTTGGAAGAGTTTAGGTGTTCCAATCTCTTACTTTACAAGCTTAAAATGATGCTTATCAAGTATTTGATAAAATTTTTCAAGAAAACAAAATTTTGATTTTTCAAATCCAATTTCTTATGTCATGATTCAAATATTTTTCACACGTCATGACAAGTTTTCAAAACACATTTCAAATGTATGCATACCAAATATTCGACCAAATTCTATGGAATGAAAAATTCCACTTTTCAAAAGCAAATTTCCATGTCATTATTCCATTGACTTTGACAATTTTCTAAAATGATTTCATCATATCATGACAAGTTTTCAAAACTTATTTCAAATGTGTGCATATCAAATGTTTGATAAAAATCTCAAAAAAGTAATGCTTAATGTTTTTTCAAAAAACACTATTCTTTCTAGTGACATTTCCATGCTACTAAGAAAGTTTTATTCCAAAAATCAATTTCAACTAAGCATACCTTCAAGGTTTTTGATAAAGCATTTTCAAAACTCATTTCCTTGGGATTTTCTTTCCAACTACATTCCTTATGACAAAGCGATTCAAAATCATTAATAATGCTAAGTTATTATAAACTCTTAAGGTATTAAATTATATGACAAATAAACTAATACATATAATGATAGTTTTCAACATCACTCTATGCTACACTTTCATTTTTCAACACAAGTGTCACACTTAGTGTAGGTTTCAAACCCATCATTCTATGCACTAATTTCACATGCCAACAATTCCATCCTTAAAAGTTATTCTAACTTATCAATATCAATTCTTTTTCTAATCAACCAACTCTTATATTGTAGACTAACTTCAACAGAAGGATGCTTATGAAGGAAGCCTGACCTCGACCCTAGGGTACCTATGACAAGGAAGCCTAACCTCGACACCAGGGTACCTATGGCAAGGAAGTCCAACTTAAGAACTTTCTAATGCAGATACTGTAAAAGTACCTTTGAAGAGAGGGGGACCGGCACAAGTAGTTCACATATATCTCTCTTTTTTTCAAAAACAACCAAGAGGGCTTTCAAAAACATTTTTCGAAAAAAAAAAAAAATTTATAAAAAATGAAGTATGAAGATTATGTTTAAGCACTTCGACTTGAATCCTTTGATTGCAAAGTGGGACGTAAAGTCAATATCAACTCTGATTCTGATGGCTACATCTTTTTGGGTTCATAACCTCATGTATCTTCTTCAAACGTAATGATGTGCATCATTTCCTTGGATTATACTCGCACTTCCCTCGGTGTCAACCCAAAATATATCTTGCATGCCACTTCAATAATTGCAAAGGTTCATCGAATTCTGATAGCTTTCATTCTGGATGGTTAAGCAAACCGGCTTATGTATCTTGATCAAATGGATGGGATCGTCAAAACCAATGAATATTCAACAATGGGTAAGGGGTATTCCAAACGGGTTCAACCACATGGTTATAGGGTTCAAAAAGGATTCGAGAAAGGCTCAAGCAATGAGCCTTGTTAGAGATTCTTAGCTAGGCTCATGTCAAATGATTTCACCAATTCCACCAAATATCACTAGATTTTGGAATTTAAGGAAAGAACAAAACATTAGGGACATAAAAATCCTCACGAAGGTAAAACTTTTCAAACAAGTAATACCTAAAAGAAAGCTACACAAGAAGTTTTAGGAAGTGACAAACTTCCCAAAATGGCGAGAAACAAAGAAGCAGCAGGATGTTAATGGCATGTCCATAAATTTCAAGATATTATTTACCCTTATGAATTAAATGTCTTCAATTTATTTAGTTTCAAACTAATTGCCCATGATAAATTAATTTTGAACTCAACACTTAGTGTTTTCACAAGAATTTGACTGCACCCAATGTAACTTTATGCGCTGCCTACGTATCCCGTCCTTGATGCAATGCTTTATCATTTTTTTCTAACTCTTTATGATATTTGGGGAATCAGATCTTCGTAGTTCATGAATCAAATTGAATAAGTCCTTTTTTTTTTTTTTTATTTGCTCTAACTTTTGCCTAAGCAGCCTTTTCAGGTTTTCTACTTAGCGAGCTTGACTTTTTTTTTTTAATGCCCTAACTTTTGCCTAAGCAGCCCTTTAGGGTTCTCTACCTAGCGGGTTATTTTTATTTTTATATTTTATTTTTTTTTATATGTGGTACTTCTTCAATTGATCCAAATTGGTAGGTTGAGAGAATTCATTCCCATCAATGTCTGCAATCTTCACGGCTCCGCCTGACAATATTTCTCTGATGATGTAAGGGCCTACCCATGTGGGCTTGAACTTTCCTCGCGGGTCATGGATCGGTGCTCGGATCTCCTTTAGTACCAAATCCCCTTTCTTCAAACCTCTGTGCTTCACTTTCTTACCAAATGCCTTGGTTATTCTTCTTTGATACCCCTGAATGTGGTACAGTGCCCTTAATCGCCTTTCATCCAGTAGAGTTAACTCTTCATACCGGTTTCTCACCCATTCTACTTCTGCTAGTTGACTCTCCATGACAATTCTTAACGATGGGACTTCTAACTCTATAGGCAATACAGCTTCCATTCCATATACGAGCGAAAAAGGTGTAGCCCCGGTCGATGATCTAATGGAAGTACGATATCCCCACAGTGCTAGTGGTAATTTCTCATGCCAGTCATTGTAAGTCTCAGTAGTCTTTTTCAAGATCGACTTGAGATTCTTATTCGCTGCCTCGACAGCCCCATTCGTCTGTGGTCTATAAGGAGATGAACGATGATGCTTGATACTATACTTCTGTACGAGCGCTTCAGTTTCTTTTCGGAAATGTTGTCCATTATCAGAGATGAACTCGTGGGGCACTCCATATCGATAGATGATATTATTCTGTATGAACTTTGCTACTTGCTTAGCATTCAATGTCTTATAGGATGCAGCTTCTACCCACTTGGTGAAATAATCTATAGCGACCAGGATGTACTCGTGTCCGTTTGATGCTGCGGGGGTTACTTTGCCAATGATGTCAATGCCCCATGTTGCAAATGGCCATGGCGAAGACATGGTAGTGAGTGGCATCGAGGGTTGATGTTTTCCACTTGCAAACACTTGACATTTATGACACTTCTTGACATGTAAATGGCAATCCCTCTCCATGGTTGACCAGTAATACCCTAGTCTCACAATCTTCTTAGCTAACATGTATCCATTCATATGCGGAGCCCCAGCCCCTTCATGCATTTCCAATACTATTCTTTCAGCTTCTTGTTCATTAACGCACAACAGATGCACTCCATCATGTGATCTCCGGTACAGCTTCCCCCCGCACAGAATATACTGACTGGCTAACCTTCTTATGGTTTTTCTGTCCACGGATGACACCTCTTTCGGATATTCTCCTTTTTCTACAAACTGTTGAATATTATAGTACCATGGCTTTTCATCATTCGGCTCTCTTTCTTGTATAACACAACAGTAGGCCGGTTCTTCTCGGGACTCAATAATGAGAGGAGTTACACCTTTATCTTTAGGGATATCTACCATGGATGCTAGAGTGGCTAAGGCATCCGCAAACTTATTCTTTAATCTAGACAGATAAAAGAAGTCAATTCAACGGAATTCTTTCACCAAAGTCTCTAAGTATTCATGATATGGTAACAACTTTTTATCCCGAGCCTTCCATTCTCCTCTAGTCTGACATATGATCAAGGCGGAATCCCCATATACTTCCAACTCTTCCACACCCAATTCCAAGGCAGCTTCCAATGCTAGGATACAAGCTTCATATTCGGCTATATTATTAGTGGCATCAAAGGATAACCTGACAGATAATGGTATCAAGTTATTCTCCGGTGTGACTAACAACACGCCTATTCCACATCCTCTTTTATTATGAGCCCCATCAAAGAAAACTTTCCAAGACTCCTTACTCACTTCTAGAATCTCTTCGTCAGGAAACTGGTACTCAGATGATCTTTCTACTGACGATGGATGATCTGCTAGAAACTCTGCCACTGCTCTCCCTTTTACTGATTTCTGCACCACATATTGAATGTCGAACTCTGATAATAGCAATAACCAACGGGCTGTTCTATAAGATAACACTGGTTTCTCCAATAAGTACTTCAGGGGGTCCATGCGACTAATGAGTTGCACTTGGAAAGACAGCATGTCATGGCGAAGCTTTTGTGTAACCCACACCAATGCCACACATGTCTTCTCTAATGCGTCATATTTAACCTCATAGTCAGTCATCTTCTTACTCAAATAGTACACTGCATTCTCCTTTCGAGATTCTGGGAGATACTGAGCTAACATAGCTCCCATCGCAGTTTCAGTAAGTGCTAAATAAAGTAGCAGAGGCTCACCTTGTCCCGGGGGAACTAATATTGGTGGGTTGCTTAAATATCTCTTAATGGTTTCAAAGGCTTCATGGCATGCATCATTCCACTTCGTGGGCACATCTTTCTTAAGAAGCTTAAAGATAGGCTCACAAATCATGGTCAGCTGTGCTATAAATCGACTGATAAACTGAACTTTGCCTAAGAATCCTCGAATCTCTTTTTCTGTCTTCGGTGGCTGCATCTCCGTGATGGCTTTAATCTTCCCTGGGTCGACTTCTATTCCTTTCTGAGTGATCATAAACCCTAGCAACTTCCCCGCAGTTACTCCGAAGGCGCACTTTTGAGGATTCAATTTCAAGTTATATTGCTTAATTCTTTGAAGGAACTTACTTAGAGCATCAAAATGACTTTCTCGATTCTTAGACTTCACGATCATATCATCCACATATACCTCCACTTCCTTATGAATCATATCATGTAATAAAGCGGTTGCCATCCTCTGATAGGTTAAACCGGCGTTCTTTAGGCCAAAGGGCAAAACTCGATAACAGAAGGTCCCCCATTGAGTGATGAAGGAAGTTTTCTCCATATCTAGAGGGGCCATCTTTATCTGATTATAACCTGAGAACCCGTCCATGAAGGATAACAGAGCATGACCGGCGGTGCTATCTACCAGGATATCTATGTGTGGCAATGGGAAATCATCTTTAGGACACGCCTTATTCAAATCTCGGAAATCTACGCACTATCTAACCTTCCCATCTTTCTTAGGCACCGGCACAATGTTAGCTAACCACTCAGGGTATTCCACTACTTGGAGAAATCCAGCGTTCATCTGTTTTACTACTTCATCCTTGATTTTTAGGGCCCACGCTGGCTTCATTCTTCTTAATTTCTGCTTCACCGGCTTAACCCCCGGATTAGTAGGGATAAAGTGTTGTACTATGTCAGTGTCTATTCCTGGCATATCCTTGTACGACCATGCAAATACTTCTATGTTTTCTCTCAACAATCCTACCAATTTTTCTTGTTCTTGTAGTGACAGAGTTGCCCCAATATTAATTATTTTAGGCGATTCATCGGATCCTAAATTAACTTATATTAATTCATCCACATTGGGTCGAGCATGTTCCATTTCCCTTCGTTGTTCAAACTTAGAGGGAACATCCTCTCTAGGATCTATATTCATGCCATATATACTCATAGAAGACAGAAGAGATAAGCTGCAAATGCAAAAAAATGAAGAAAAATAGTATTTTATTAATCGTGAAGAAAGAAGAATAACAAAAACTAAGCTATCATTCGCCTCTTAACAAAGGAGGGATGATTTTATTGAAAAAGGAAAAACAAGAGTCCTATTCTATGATCCTATGGAAAGAAAGTATAGAAATCCTACA
>JAESVK010069984.1:0-11962 GCA_017140935.1 Hamamelis virginiana
CTTTTGTCAGTCGAATTAGCCAACATATACATATGGTATACCTAACATATTTTAAGAGTGTGACGTGAATTAAATATATTATTTATTGTTATTTGAAAAAACAAATTTGAAAATTACATGTGTGCCCCTCTTAAATAAAATCCACCCCACCCCTTCATTCTTTATTTTCAAAGCCGCAGGAGAGAGGGAGAGACCGAGTGAGGGAGAAAGAGAAAGAAGGGTTGAAGCCGGAGGGTCGCCGTTATCGGTGGAGGTAAGCTTTTGTCTTTCTTGTTCATGCTCTTCTTCTTCGTCTTCTTTTTCTTTTCTTTTCGTACCCATTCTGTTTAGCACATAATTCGCCCATTTTTACTTGTCTTTTTGTACATTTTACCTGTTCTTCAACCCTAGTTTGGCTTGATTCTGGTATTTTTAATCCTTTCATTGTTTTTGAGCACTTGCAGGTTGCATGGTGCTAATTCCATTCTTTTGAAGGTGTTCGATGAATTCCGAAGGTTTTCATCCCTTGACCAAGGCTACTAGCTCATTCTCATGCTCTTTGTTTTGCATCTTTGAAGCATTCTCTGCTAAAGCCTTCTCCAAGCAAGTCATCCGCCCAATTCCAAGGCATTGAAGGACCAAGCACCTTTGGAGCGGTCTTTCGAGCTCATACGATCATTCGGGGCAAGCGAGCACGAAACGTGGGAGTTTGGAGGGCTTAAAAAGGCAAATTTGGGCATTTCAGCTAAGGGGGTACCGGTCCCTCCTAGAGGGGTACCGGTCCCCATTGTGCAGTAATGTTTGGTACCAGTCCCTCCTAGAGGGGTACCGGTCCCTTTGTTCGAGAAAACCTCCGGGTCATTTGTAAAACACTCAAAACTCAAGGGCACTCTTGTCCTTTGGTCCCATGTCTGATACCCTTTTGGGGGGGTATTTATTGCACATTTACAGCTGATTGAGCCATTCTCTCTTGCACTTAGTTTGGTTTTCTAGGGTTAGCTTAGTTCTTATGGGTTTTAGCTTAGTTTTTCTTGATTTCTTGCATTTCTAGCTTAGAGTAGCTTAGGTTGTTGATCTTTATTGTTGTTCTTACTTTGTAAACCCTAGTTTAGGTTGTTGTTTTCCATTTTACTCTCAAGGTTGTAAGCTACACTTGTTTTGAATCATTTATTACATAGCATTTACTCTTTTTCAGCTTTTATGGTTGTGTATGGTTATTGTCTTCTTCATTATGGCTAGCTAAGCATTTAAGGAGGGTTTTATGGTGAAGTTCCTCTCCAATGCCTTAGGTAATGGTGGTTTCTCAACTCAAATACTTTATTGTTAATGGAATGTGGCTTCTTCTACTCTCTTCCCTTTTGAAACCACATGGAGTCATATTCATGACCAAGATATGACTTGTGAGAGGTTGTATAGTGGTGATGAGCACATATGAACTCCATGTGTATGTTAAAACCTCAAAGTGAGTAGTAAGTTGCATCCATCATATATTTTATTCTCTTGAACTTGTATTGTTAAATCTTTCCATTCAAAGCCATTTGTCACATGGACCATTTGAATGAGTAATGTTTGAGAAATCACTAGACCTAGGCTAGGAAGGAATGAATCCATAAAACCCATCCTTTCTCTCATTTACAAGTTTACAAATCAAATCTTTGCCATTAATTTGGCACAAATCTCACAATCAAACAAACCCCCATGTTTACAATTGTTTTTACATTCATTGGGTAGCATAACCTAAGAATCACTAGAACCTATTCCACTCCCTGTGGAAATAACCTAGGTACTCCCTAGTTTTATTGCTTGACGACCATAGGACTCCTACGCTTGGGAATCTCATGCGCACAACACTTCATTTTACGTCCAAGCACATTCCGTGGGTTTTGGAGTTATTTCTTGAGAAGCTTTGGTGTTTGATGTTTAGGGAAGTTTTGGTGTATGTTTATGTACCATGTAGGTGTAGAGTTGAGGGTTTGTTGGTGTGTGTTTTGGCTTGGGTTTGTTTGGTTGTGTGAAAAATGGGTTTCGTGGGTTTTAAAATGTGAATCTCGAGTGATTTCTTAATCGAACCGTTTGATCTTTGTAAATTTAGTGGATTTGATGTTTTTGAAGTTGATTTATGTTGGAGCTAAAGTTTGGAATTGAGATTTGGAGGTTGGAAGGGGTTTTGAGAAGTTTCGAACTCGGCATTTTTAAGATTTGCATAAAACTAGTCGACTATACTAGTCGATTAATTAAACTAGAATTTCAAACATAGCTATTGACCTTCTATTAGTCAACTAGTTATGGTGATTAGTCGACTAATCGAGTGACTAGTCAACTAACTAGAGATGACTAGTCGACTAATTGAGACATTTCAGCCATTTTTCTTATTTTCCATATTTTTCATCCAGAATCCGTTTTAAATGAACTTTATATGCACGGAAAGCTTGTGAAGTCTAGTTTCTAAATATTATGGTTTTGGGGTCATATTCTTTGTGGAGAGAGAAATATTTTGGAAATACCATATTTTCCATTTTCTCGTACCCTTCATATTCTTCGGTGTATATCTCTTAAACCACTTGGCATTTGGCCACGAAATTCGTTGTGTAGTACTTAGACATACTTGTGAATATGTCTTAGAGATTTTAAGACCTTTGGTTTAGCGTTTTGGGTTTTTGGGTCCTTAGGATCACGAGTGATCAGTTTTGGGAAGCGAGTTGTTTTACTTTTGAGATTGTAGATCCTTTGTGCTTTCTTTTGTTTTTTCTCTTTTGCATTAATTATTGATTCCAGATTTGGAAGGTCCTTTGGAGGACTACTTGCATTTGGTGCATTGAGCATTGCATTTTGGAGGCTCGTGGAGCCGAAAAAGGATTGGAAAACACTGTTGCATTGAGGTAGGAATACATAACATTGTACTATTGATAATGATGCGTTATTTTCAAATGCTTTACAGATGATATGACTTATATATCCTTTTAAACTTTATTGCTTATCATATTGAGAAATGGATACATAGAATATACTATTTCACGAACTGTTAAACTATGTGGCATGTTTATAAAATAAAACCAATGCATAATGTTGAAAGGTCTCAAAAACATGTTTATATCTCCTGACAAACTATTTGATACTGGATATGACCTGTTTACAAACTAGGGAACGAACTCCTTTACTACATGTTTTATGGAAATACCAAAAAGGCATATAATGATTATGTTTGTACAAAAATACTTGAGACATCTGGTTTTATGCTCATATGCCTAATTTTCTGAATGGATTGATAAGAGGAAAAGGGATGAAGAATACTTTGACAAATAGTTCCCCTGAGTTCGGTTTGAAGCACTTGTTTTGAAAATGAGACTATTTTTGCACACATTGTGACTTAGAAATTGTTTTGAATGTGAAACATAAAGTGCTTTGTGAATTGTTTTCTATAAACTATGATGGCATATGAAATGACGGTTTAAACTTGTATTTGAATAATATTTGTTTTATGAAACGATGATTTGAAAGACATATGCCTTGCACACCAATTTATACGTGTTTGGAAAAATGTCATGATATGAATGGAATGCTTGGTTTATGGGCTCGGTTTGTATCATAGTGGATTTATAAAGGCTCATGGTCCTGGGTGAAGCCTTAGTTGCGGACCCGAAGGAATAGCCTCGTAATAGCTTGGCAGTTGACTGCGCAAGGTAACTGACCGATTACCTGATTGTTCCACAATCAAGCTTCGTTTTAAAGCATTCGAGGCTAACATTGGGAGTTTTACACTGTAAGTACTTTGATTTAATGGGTTTTTATTCTTATGTATGTTTTTTATCTTGTATAGGTTAAATTCCATCAGAAAGACCAAAATCAACAACCCAAAGAGAGCACATGGATGAATGGGAGCAAATGTAGCATGCCAGGATGAACGCCGAGCGCGAAAAACAGATAATCCGAGGTTTTTAATGCAAAACATACCCAAGCCTATCGATAGGCTACCTACCCTATCGATAGGGAAGCTCTCGGATTTGAAGAATATGCAGTTTTCTAGCATCTGCACATATCACCTATCGATAGGTCTCTAGGCCTATCGATAGGCCTATCGATAGGGCTATCGATAGGGCTCTAGGCCTATCGATAGGATTGAGCGGGCAGTTTCCTAAAGTGCTTAGAATTCCTTTTTTAGCAAATAGGAATTGGTTGGATTCGGCAGAGCTCGGGAAAAAAGGGTTGGGCACTATTTAAAGACATATTAGGAGACCTAAAGAGGGTCGGCTATCATCCCAGACTCAGGACAAACCTCTGTGATATTTGCTTTCATCTTTCCCATACCATTCAACGGAGATATTGGCTGCACATGGAAGGAACGAAGACCTCCGGTGATTCAGCCCCGATTATGAGCAGCTAAACTCTTCTCCTTGGGTGTAGATGAAGCTTGGTTAGTGGTTTGATTATGTGTTGATTAAGGTTCAAGGTTTTGTAATAGGTTATGATGATTGTACAACTTTGAGAGATTGCCGTTCTATGCAATCCGCTCTTTAATGAATCTTTTATCTTTTAATATGAATGTTTTCTGTGATTATATTCATATTGGTTGTGCAATAGTATTATTTGAATACGTTATTATTCATTAGTTGGCTCATACCTAATTAGGATAACCTGTGCATGCTTTGCTTGACAGGTTATGCCTTATTTGGATGAGTTCACTATATGAATGCAAGCGGAATATATCTTTGATGATTTATTCTTGTAGTTTAGATCATCACCGATCATAAACGATTGCGAAGCCTTTGCATTAATCATATGCATAATAACTCCCTAACTAAAGTGGATTCGAAACCCGGGGTTTTCCCTTTAATTTGATTTAATCATATTCTCATACTCTCTAGTTTAAACAATCAACCAACTCTTCAAAATCAAGAATCTGTTTGGTAACTAAAATCAGAATCAGAATAATTTCTCATAACTCAGCCATTAGTCCCTGTGTTCGACACCCGTGCGAAAACTATATTTTCAACGAATTGAGGTTCTAAGCATGAGTAGTTTTATAAATTTAAATCTTGATCACGAACAAGGAAATAACCTCCCTTGTTTGGACCGATCAAATTTTGGCGCCGTTGCCGGGGACTATTGCACGGTTATAGAATTTATAATGGATCTTGTTTTAGTTGTAGCTTAGGATTTTATTTTCCTGTTTCTACTGATCTTCCCTTCTTCTCGATTCAGGTTGTTGACTTACAGGTCTGCTGAAGATTTTGCGCGCTAAGGCCAAAGCCAAAATTGCTAAAAAAAATAATAATATTTTGCCCAGGTGTCAAAGTTTTGGATAGGACCGCATAAAGATTAGCAATCGGGACCGAGGGGAGTATCTTCTCATCTCACATCTATTTTTATAATATTTTAAATTCACTCATTGCATTTCATTCATCTGGGGGGTTATTTGCATGCACGGTAGAAGGTCTGTGTCCTGTGACCTACAACCGCTTGACCTAGAGTTAGAAAGTACCTTACGTTCTCTTCGAGCTAGTCGACCTGATCTAGGGTCAGAATTTATCAATCCAATGGAAAACCAAGGTCAAGACCCACCTCGACCTGTTGTAGTTCCACAGCAAGTCCAGCCAGCTCCTAGGATGATTAGAGATCACTTTATGCCTGGTGCATTCACTCCACCTTCCTGCATCCAAATCCCTAATATTGAAAACGTCCAGTATGAGATTCGTCATGCCACACTTCAGATGTTACCAACCTTCTATGGGTTGGATAGAGAGAATCCATACGATCACCTTACTGAATTTTTAGGGATTTGTTCCACCATTAGAATTCAGGGCCTCACTGCTGATGCCATTAAACTACTCCTGTTCTGGTATTCTCTGCGAGATAAAGCTAAGACCTGGATTAACACCCTTAGGACCACAGAGCCTGTCACCACTTGGTCTGATCTTCAGACATTATTTCTGGCTAGGTTCTACTCTATTGGTCGTACCACTCAAATGCGGTATGCTATTACCCATTTCGTTCAGAGAGAGGGTGAGTCGTTTCATGAGTCATGGGAGAAAATGAAGGAACTCCTTCGATTGTGTCCCCATCATGGTATTCCTGATTGGCAAGTTGTCCAGTCATTTTTCCAGGGTCTATGTGCTAAGGATAAGAGTCTAGTGAATTCTGCTAGTGGAGGTGCAATTTTAAGGAAGAGTGCCGAGGAGGCATGGGATTTATTCGAAATTCTCAGTGAGGATTCTGTCATTATGGCTTCGATGAATCAAAATGATAGAGGTTCGTCTTCAACCTCTAATTCTAGGAAGGGTGTTTATGAGGTAGAGAGTACCACAGTGATAAACCAACAAGTGGCGGCATTGTCTGTGAAAATGGATCAACTGCTTGCTGCTCAAGGTCAACCACCTAGGACTTTTCCTTCATCTGTCACTCCAGTGAGTGCGGTGTGTGACATCTGTGCAGATAATAGTCATGACACTCTGTCGTGTCCTATGGCTCCCCAATACCCCGAGTTTGTTCAGGAACAGGTCCATGCAGCCCAAGGGTTCTCTAACCCGAGGAATGATCCTTACTCGAATAATTATAATCCGGGATGGAAGAGTCACCCTAACTTGCGGTGGTCTCAACCATCCCAAGGGACAGGAAACCAGTTCCAAGGGTCGAGTAATACCTATCAGCAAGCCCCTAGGTCCAACTTCCAAGGGGGAAATTCTAATGTTGCACCACCTTATAGACCACCTCACCTTCAGTCCCAGTCTCAAAACCAAAGTGTCCATCCATCACAAACACCTCAAAGCCAAAGAAGTAGTGGTTTCGAAGAGCAAGTTCTTAAAGCTCTGAAAAACATAGAAGCTAATAGTCAACTCCTGAGCTCTCATTCACAATCCATTGCTAAATTAGAGACTCAAGTTGGACAAATTGCGGCTACTCTGAGCCGTCGAGAGGAGGGAAGACTTCCGAGTCAACCCATCAATAACCCTAAAGGAGCACACTTGGCCGAGAGTTCTTCTTCACAGGACTCTCACTATCATGAGGATGTAAAAGCGGTCACTACTTTGAGAAGTGGAAAAATTGTTGATAATAACGTTGAGGAGAGAGTTAATGAGGATGGGAATGTGTCTAGAGTTCCTAAGGTTGGGGAAGTGAGTGAAAAGAAAAAGAGTGAGAATGAGAAAGGGAAGGGGGTAATGAGTGAGCCTAAGAGGGATAACTTTCCCTCTAATTCTGATGATCCATTAGCATCCTATGTGCCCAAGGCTCCATTCCCATCGGCGTTAGTTGCGCCTGTTAGAGGAAACAAGAAGGGAGCGTCTTTGAGTGAAATGCTAGAAGTTTTTAAGCAAGTGCACATTAATCTTCCACTCTTAGATGCCATTAAGCAGATCCCTTCTTATGCTAAATTCTTGAAGGACCTATGTACTCAGCAGCGCAAAGAGCGTGTGCATTTCGCTAAATCAGCGGTCCTCTCGGATGTGGCAAGTGTTGTGGTTCAGTACCACGTCCCTGTCAAACGTAAAGACCCGGGTACTCCGACTATTCCATGCTTCTTAGGGAGTCACTACGTAGACCGGGCCTTGATTAATTATGGGGCCAGTGTGAATATTCTTCCATACTCTGTGTATTCCATGCTTCTTAGGGAGTCACTACGTAGACCGGGCCTTGATTAATTATGGGGCCAGTGTGAATATTCTTCCATACTCTGTGTATGAGAAGATGGAGCTTGGTGAGCTCAAACCTACACCCACCGTGTTACAGTTTGCCGATAGGTCGACCAAGGTCCCTAGGGGTGTGTTACAGGATGTGTTAGTTAAGATCGAGTCTTTTGTCTTTCCAGCCGATTTTATTGTTCTAGACATGGAGCCTGTAAATACCACTAGACCTCAAATTCCTGTCATCATAGGTCGACCTCTTCTTGTGACTGCAAATGCAGTCCTATATTGTCGGTCGGGTATCATGGAAGTTTCATTTGGTAATATGAAGGCTAAGCTTCAAGTGTACCATGCTGTAACACACCCTCATCACTTTGAGGAGTGCTCATTTGTAGACGTCATTGACCATGCAGTCGAGGAGGCTTTGCCTTTTATTCTGTCTCAGGACCCTTTAGAGTCATGTCTGGCACATTTTAATTATGAAGATTTTGATATTGACCAGTCTATTCTAGAGGTGAATTAGATTCTTGAGTCAACTCCTGCACTAGGCAACCTACCTTGGAAGCCTAAAGTTGAGGCCTTGCCTCAATTGTCTAGTACCCCCATGCCTACATCTCTAGAGATTGCCCCGAAACTTGATTTGAAACCTTTACCGGCAAATCTTAAGTATAAGTTTCTAGGTGATAATGATTCTCTGTCGGTTATCATTGCTTCTGATTTGAGTATAGAGCAGGAGAGTAAACTCATGAAAGTTCTAGATGAGAATAAACAAGCCATAGGGTGGTCGGTTGCCGATCTTAAGGGTATAGATCCATCTATTTGCATGCACCGAATCCATCTTGAGGAAGGAGCTATGCCTTCACGGGAAATGCAGCGAAAGCTCAATCCCAACATGAAGGAAGTGGTTATGAAGGAAGTTGTGAAGTTGTTGGATGCGGGTATCATCTACCCCATATCTGACAGTGCTTGGGTAGCTCCTACCCAAGTTGTACCTAAAAAGTCCGGTATAACTGTAGTTGCAAATGAAGAGGGTATTCTAGTCCCTACTCGAGCTACCACTGGGTGGCGAGTATGCATCGACTATAGGAAGCTTAATTCTAGGACTAGGAAGGATCACTTTCCACTTCCATTCATTGACCAAATTCTCGAAAGACTTGCGGGGCAGAGTTTTTATTGTTTTTTAGATGGTTATTCTGGATATAACCAAATTGCAATATACCCCGAGGACCAAGAAAAGACCACCTTTACTTGCCCTTTTGGCTCTTTTGCATATAGGCGCATGTCATTCGGCCTATGCAATGCTCCTAGTACATTCCAAAGATGTATGACGGCCATTTTCTCTGACATGATTGGAGATTTTATAGAGGTTTTTATGGATGATTTTTCAGTCTTTGGTTCATCTTTCGATTCATGCCTCTCTAATCTTTCCAAGGTTTTAAAGCGTTGCTGTGAAACCAATTTGGTCCTAAGTTGGGAAAAGAGCCATTTTATGGTTCGTGAAGGTATAGTCTTAGGACATGTGGTATCTAGTCGTGGTATTGAGGTAGATCGTGCAAAAGTCGATTTAATTGCTAAGTTGCCACCCCCTACCACAGTCAATCAGATTAGGTCCTTCCTTGGACATGCCGGTTTTTACCGGCGATTTATCAAAGATTTCAGTAAGATCTCCAGGCCCTTGTGTAATCTTCTTGCCAAGGATATTCCCTTTGTCTTTGATGAGGCTTGTCTGAAAGCCTTTACCACACTGCGCTCTCTCTTGAGCACTGCTCCTATCATGCAGCCCCCGAATTGGTCTTATCCTTTTGAAATTATGTGTGATGCGTCTGACTACGCTATAGGGGCTGTCTTGGGTCAAAGGATAGATAAATTTCCTCGAGTTATATATTATGCTAGTAAAACTCTTGATGATGCTCAAATGAACTACACCACTACTGAAAAAGAGTTACTAGCTGTTGTCTATGCCTTGGATAAATTCCGTTCTTATCTGTTAGGGTCTAAAATCATTGTTTTCTCTGATCATGCTGCTCTACGGTACCTTCTTTCCAAAAAAGAGACCAAGCCTAGGTTGATTAGGTGGATTCTTCTCTTACAAGAGTTCGATTTTGAAATTCAGGATAAGAAAGGTTCGGAGAATGTAGTTGTTGATCACCTGTCTAGGCTTCTAACCGATAAGGATAGTGATGCCCTTCTGATTCGGGATTCTTTTCCCGACGAGCAGTTATTTGCGGTCTCTCAGGTATCTTTGCCCTGGTTCGTTCACATTGTTAACTATTTAGCTACAGGGCTTATACCATCTACTTGGGCCAAACAGGACAAGGATCGATTCTTTTCACAAATTAAAAATTATTTTTGGGAGGATCCCATTCTGTTTAGGTACTGTGCGGACCAAGTGATCCGCCGATGCATCCCTGAGAATGAGGTGCATGAGATTTTGAAGTTTTGCCACACTCTGGCTTGTGGTGGACACTTTAGTGGCAAGAAAACCGCTGCTAAAGTTCTTCAGTGTGGTTTTTATTGGCCTACCTTATTTCGAGATGCTATGAACTTCTGTAGGTCCTGTGATAATTGCCAGAAGATGGGCTCTATATCTAAGAGAGATATGATGCCTCTGAACCCGATTCTTATAGTAGAGATTTTTGATGTTTGGGGTATTGATTTTAGGGGACCTTTTCCCATCTCTCATGGTTTTGAATATATCCTAGTGGCTGTGGATTATGTGTCTAAATGGGTAGAGGCAGTTGCCACTAGGACAAATGATCATAAGGTAGTTCTGAAATTCCTTCAGGAGAACGTGTTCTCTCGCTTTGGGTGTCCTAGGGCTATCATTAGTGATGGAGGTTCGCACTTTAATAATAAACCTTTTGCGGCACTTATTGCCAAATACTCCATTACCCATAAAGTCGCGACCCCATATCATCCCCAAACTAGTGGGCAAGTGGAAGTGTCCAATCGGGAGATCAAACATATTTTGGAAAAAACGGTCAAGCCCGACCGTAAAGATTGGTCTTTGAGACTTGTCGATGCTCTTTGGGCTTACCGTACGGCTTACAAAACTCCCATTGGTATGTCCCCTTACCGACTCGTTTATGGAAAACCATGTCATCTTCCCGTTGAGCTCGAACATAAAGCCCTCTGGGCTATTCGTCAGTTTAATTTCGAGATGAAGGAAGCGGGTTCTAACCGCCGACTTCAACTTAGTGAGCTCGAGGAAATTCGCAACGAGGCTTATGAAAGTTCAAAAATTTATAAGGCTAAAATGAAGGAATTTCATGATAAACATACAACTCGTAAATCATTTGAGCCTGATCAACGAGTTTGGCTTTTTAATTCCAAATTGCGATTATTTCCGGGCAAGCTAAGGTCTTGATGGGATGGGCCTTACACGGTTGTCAATGTTTTTCCCCACGGTGCTATTGAGATTCGCAATCCCCGTAATGGTTCTTCATTTACGGTGAATGGCCAAAGGCTGAAGCCTTACATCGAAGGCTTTGGAAATGGAGATTTGACTCGGGATGGTATGGTGGTTGAGTCCATGAATCTTGAGGACCCCACTTATGAGTTCGACTAAGGATTTTCATCACGTCTGGCTGACGACGTTAAACTTAGCTCTTCTTGGGAGGAAACCCTTGCATCTGTTTGTTTAGTAATACCTTGTAGTTAGTTGTGTGTTGTGTCATTTTCTTTCTGACTTGCATTCTTTCTTCTTCCTCATTGGGGACAATGAGAGGATCTAAGTTGGAGGGTGGGAGTTCACATGCATTTCATTTTGTGATTCCATTATTTTGATTATATATTTTGCCTTTTGTCTTGCAATCAGCTAGGAAAATTTCTCATTTCTTGTCTTTAATGGCAATTTCTCAAATATTGTGCATCATAATACCCATGATACTATACTTTGTGCATAAATTATTTCCGAACTTTGAATTAGTTTGTTCCTAATTACACTGCACGTGCACGAATCGATTTGAATATTATCTGTAGCATATGAGTATGTGACGAAGATCCTCGTTTAGAGTGGAGATTTATAACCGTTTATGCATATGTTGAGCCAATCTTGTTGTTCTGGGGCACAAATTTTCATATTACTCATTTCAGCTTATTTGGTTGTTAAAATGATTTTGCATTATATTTTTACTGGATTAAGTGCGTATGTGTCATGGATGAATTGTGATCAACTGAGAACATTGAAAAACAAATAAAATTAGAATATGATTTTAGGCCTTCATTCTGAGTTTGCAAGCCTGTCAATTGGTTTAAGTCAGTCGTATCTCCATTTGTACCCTGTTTTGAGCCGTCAAGTCCAATTTTTCATTTACTTAAGTAGCCGTGGGTTGATTATTGTGTTTTTGAGTCGTTTCGATTTGTTT
>JAESVK010069985.1:0-11862 GCA_017140935.1 Hamamelis virginiana
CATACATACATATGTAAAGATAATTCGAACAGGGAAAAAAACTAGGGCATCCAGTTGATTGATCGGGATAAGATAAAAATAATAATAATAATTAAACCGAAAGGTGATTGAACAAAGACAATAACCAATCAAATATTAAGAATTGATTTGCATAAAAATTCATCCTAAAATTATAGAAATCACTGAGATTAGGGGTTTAAAAATAAATGGAAAAGAACTTACGAGATGCTCGTACTTGCGTGGATCGACGTCCGTGAGGATTGATTGATTGAGCCCGGAGTGGGGAACGCTGGTCGCTAGAAGCCTGGAACAGTCGAATAGGGTTAGGGGATGGGAAATTGGGATTGTATTTGGGAATCGGGGGAGGGAAGCTTGTCAAGGGAAAAGGCCAAAAGGGGCTAAAAAAATTTGGGCTGGAAAGTGGAAACCTTACCTGCTAACTGCTAAGGGTAAAGGGCCTCAAATTCTTTTTGGGCTAATGGACAGATGGACTCATGGACTGGTGTCTGATGGTATAAATGTATACTGGGTATAACTAAAGGCTAATGAAAATTGGGGGCCCTCCAAAATTGGAGGCCTCAAGCGGCTGCCTCACCTTGCAAAAGGCAAGGGCCGGCCCTGATCATGTTGAATTACCAAAAATAGATTTTAGAACACAGACTAATAAAAAAGATGAAAAATAATTTATTAAAGTTAAAAGCAAAAATAATTTAATTTAAAATTTTAAAACTAGAATAGTAATTATATATGGGGAATATAGGGACAGGAAATCAAATAAAGACAAACCTCCAGAAATAACGATTGAGGGATTGAGGAATGAGGATAAGACCAAGTGACCAACCCTCCCGTGGCTCCAAAACAAAATCCCGCATCCGTAATTTCCCATAAAAACAGCACCAAAATAGAAACATCTCTTTCCTCGTAAAAAAAAAAAAAAAAAAAAACCACGACAAAATTCATTATTATAACCACACCACACGAGCTTCATAGAACACAATAAATCTAGCATTTTCAGATTAGGTTTACTCTCTCTCTCTCTCTCTAAACTGCCATTGCGGCTAGGGTTTCCTGGAACCTCTCTCTCTACACTTTCTCTTCAAAGTCTAAGCTTTGAAACCGAGTCTTACAGATCGATCTATCTATATATATATATATGGAGGTGGTGAAATGGAACTAGGGTTTGCTGGTCGCCTTTGACAGTACAAAATCACTGAAATTTGGGGTTTTAATCTTATTGGTGGGATCTTCTAGAAATGGCGACCACGAACCCTTTTGATTTGCTGGGAGACGATGATGTAGAAGACCCGTCGCTGCTGATCGCTGCTGCTGCTGCTGCTGCTGCTCAGCAGCCGAAGCTCGCGCCGAAGAAATCCCCGGCTCCTGCCCAAGCCAAGGCTTCTGCTGCCGCTGCTCCTCCGGCAGCGGCGGCTCAGCAGCTGAAGTCTGATAGGATGCCCTCCAAGCCTCTTCCTCCAGCTCAAGCTGGTGAGCTTTTCACTGGTTTTATTGTTTCTAATTGTTTGTTTTTATACAGTATTTTGTGTGGTTTTGTCTTGTATGTGCACGTATCTTTCTAATTATATGGGTTTGTTTCGTTATGCCCTGGTCAGATTATGAAGTGATTTTGGATCTAACTTGAGATTATGTGTATGTTTGTTTGTGTGTGCGCGTGTCGAGTATTGCATGATTTTGCTGCATCCACTGGAGTCATTTATGGGTATCATTTGGTTGGATGCAGCAAATTAATTGCTGGAAATAGAA
This sequence comes from Hamamelis virginiana, assembly GCA_017140935.1. Classification (NCBI taxonomy): domain Eukaryota; kingdom Viridiplantae; phylum Streptophyta; class Magnoliopsida; order Saxifragales; family Hamamelidaceae; genus Hamamelis; species Hamamelis virginiana. The sequence goes on from JAESVK010069985.1 coordinate 1,762, forward strand.
ATTCCTACACACACACACACACACACATATATATATGTTCTGCGTGTTACTGTACATTGCATGGATAGTGACAATTTTTTTTTGTATAAGGTAATTTTATACCATGGGTAAATGCAGTATTTTTTTTCCAACCTTAAGGGATTAGATAGCTACTCGGGTTTCATTGTGCTTTCTATGCGTCATTTGTATACACAAATTTAGATAGGAGCATACATACATGTATAAGCATGTGTCGCATCTGATTCAGTAATTGTTTTACCGAATTTGTGACAGGATAATTGCTGGTGCTTTAGCTAAGTTCAGAAGTACAATACTATACTGTTAATAGTTTAAGATACTGTGATTCTATTTGTTCACTATATATCTATGAGATGATGATTTATTGGTTTCTTTACTTGGGCTAGTGTAAGATAATCTTAATCAGTTTTAATTTATGAAAATTAGGTTTTTTTTTTTTTTTCCTTAAATAATATGCGTATGAGTTCTTAAACATTTCTTGGTTGGATACGTACTTGGATGATCTAAGATAATTGGTCATTAGCGATCTAGAGAGATGGATGATCTATGATGGCATGTTAATTGTAAGGAAAGGAATTAGAGCATATTTTGAGGGACTTAGATTATGGTGATTTTTTCATAGGTCATATTCTTAGCTGCCTCTTGTTTTTATTTATTTTTTATTTTTTTGGAAAGCCTTGTAATGCTATTATTAACTTTGTGTTGCCTGCATAAGTTCTGGTTTTCTTGTTCATAATATTTCATTTATACAGAGTAAATCAAGTTTTGCTGCTTTCTCTTTATGTAACCATTTAATATTGGATATGTTCTCTGATATGTTTGAATTCATGTTCACATTCATGCTTCTCTTTAACATTTTACTTGATTTCCTTTCTTGTGCTTATTTGCACGTCTGTTTCTTTGAGTAGTGAGGGAGGCTAAGAATGAAGCTGGGCGTGGGGGAGGTCGTGGCAGTGGACGTGGATATGGACGTGGTCGTGGTGGAGGTGGATTTAATCGGGACTTCGTCAACAATGAGAATATATTCAGCAACAGTGGAGTTCCTGGTGGTCAAGGTGTCCCTGAAGATGGAGAGACAGGGAAAACCTCTGAAAGACGTGGGTATGGAGGACCTCGTAGTTCTTTCCGTGGTGGTCGCCGTGGCGGTGGCGGTGGCGGCAGCAGTTTTAGTAATGGAGAAGTGGGGGATGGGGAACGCCCTCAGAGGGTATTTGAACGACGCAGTGGCACTGGGCGCGGGTACATTTTTCTTGTTAAACAATTCATCTCAAGGCATCCAAAGTTTGTAAAGTTTGAATTGGTTATCCATATTAATGCTTTCAACCAACTTCTTATATGTAGGAGTGAGATAAAACGTGAAGGCTCTGGTCGTGGGAATTGGGGAACTCAGAGTGATGACATTGCTGAGTGAGTGTTCCATTTGAAACCCAAAGTTATCATAAGATTTAGGAACCCATTTAGATACTTCTAGTTACTATTATTATTTTTTGTTTGAATATGCTTGCTTATATAAATCCATTAAAAGTTTTCTTCATTCATTTGCTTTATCTAGGGTGACTGAGGAAGCTGTCAATGAAAGTGAGAAGAATTCAGGTGCAGACAAGCCTGTGGGTGAGGAAAATGCGGTGGATGTGAAGAAGGAGAATACTGTGAATGAACCTGAAGAAAAGGAACCAGAGGATAAGGTGAATGCCTTTTTTTATCATATTAGATCTTTTCAATAACCCAAAATCTACCTTCTCTGCTTCTTTCCCTTTTGATTGTGCTATTCATGGTTTTGTTCTTGATCAACAAAAGATGATAGCATTAGCAATTAGGTGCTTATTAGCTAGTATCTATGAAGTAGACTAATATCCTCTTTCTTGGACAATTGGTATTTCATCTCATTGGCAGTTGGAAGAAAAAGAATCTAAGGATGAAGTAAATGTCTTTTATGATCATATTGGATGTTTTCTTTCACCCAAAAGCTATCTTAGACAAAAGTCATCCTTGTTACCCTTGATTAAAATTAAAGTTATTCTTGATCAACAAGATACAGGGTTTTATAACCAAATGGCCAGCAGAAGTTTTCGTGCAACTTCCTTGTGTGATTGGTAATTCTTGTAGATAGTAGTGAGAATTAGCAGACTATACAAACTGTATTTTTTGGATTTTCTGTTTCTTACTCAAATTCCAAAGTATTTGCTACTAAGGACAAATTGCTATGTAATACATGCCTGACTTAACTATGTTTAAGCAATAGATATTCTTTTTGTGATCATAATTTGTATGCGTTAACACCTTTTTTTATTTTTATTTTTTATGGGCATTTACTTTTATTCAATATGGAATTTGTTCATCATGGAGTAACTACACTTTCTGACTAGCCGATAATAATTTAGTGTTGTGTTAGCACATGCTTTAACTTGCATCATGTTGGGTTATATGGTTGTTGCTTGTTCTTATTTTAGCCGTCGTTGTGTGCGCCACCCTTTTGGAGTACTAAATGGAGTCCTCTTTAGGAGTTTGCAGTTTATCGAAAGTCTCTTAACGTCAAGGATAATTGTTGAACTTTCTATAACTATGTGGCAATGTAACAAAATTTTGGCTATCCCTCGGCCCTTATTTTACATCGCTGTTTTTAATCATGTAGATTATTCACATTCATAGTTGTTATATAGATTTATTGAACAATAAGATGAATTTTTTCATGGTCTAATATTGCCATAATTTGCTGAAGGGAAATGTGGAAATTGTTTTCAGTTGAAGTGTAATGTGTAATTATTAAGAAAATTTTATTGTCTTGGCTAGGAGATGAATCTTTAAAACCGTTTTATCAGTCATTTGGAATTCCTAGTTGAAATAAATAAGTACCATTTAACAAGTTCTTTATGAACTTGAAAAACTGTGTCAAGAGTTTTATTCTTTATAGTGTTCAATGACTCTAAAAGAAATATTTTTATCTACTTATATCTATGTATAATAAAATAATAAATATTAAGCTATTGATTGATTATGATAATTTAGTATTATAGAAAAATATATACATTTAACAATCTAGTTCATTCTTTTTAAAAAACTATCATCGTGGATTTTGTGCTTTGTTTATCTTGCATCTCTCAATTTAGCTTCTTGTGGTTTTTATTCGCAAAATAGGAGATGACTCTTGAAGAGTATCAGAAAATTCTGGAAGAGAAGAGGAAGGCTTTGCAGGCGCTCAAGGCTGAGGAAAGAAAAGTGGACAAAAAGGAGTTTGAATCCATGCAACAGCTTTCTAGCAAGAAGGGGAATGATGACATCTTTATCAAATTGGTGAACTCTCTTTACATTCCTTTGGAACTTTTACTTATTAAGTGGAGTTGAGATCAAGTATGCTAATTATTTTCGCCATTTTATTTCTTTTTCAGGGTTCTGATAAGGATAAGCGGAAAGAGGCTGCCGAGAAAGAAGAGAGAGCAAAGAAGGTACTTATTATTTATTATTCCCCTTATTGGATGTGTGGAGCAAGGAAAATGCTATGCATCGTTACAAAGAAGGAAATGCCGTGAATTTACAAAACTATCAATTGGTGAATTTCCAAAACTACCCCAATTGCTTCTTTGCAGCGATGCATAGCATTACTTGTGGAGCAAATGAGCCTCTTGCCGTTTTATGGGCTTACAAGCATGATTCTAGAATCTAGATGTAAAGAATGTTCTAGAGCTTTTCTATACTATTTACATGCTCTAGAGTTTTCTATAAGCTACCTTGATATGTACGTGTTTCTAGAATATTCCAATAAACTATACACACTGATGGGGCTTCCCATGACCTTCCCTTGCATTTCATCCCTTTCCATGGTCTTCCTTGCATGCTTCTAGAGTGCCTCAAGTTCTGGCATGCTCCGGAACCTTTTAGACACCAACTTGGTTCTAGTATATGCACACTTGGTGGGGAGTGTTGGGTGGAATTTGAAGTGCAAGCAACAAATAGTAAAGCAGTAAAGCAATTTTTAGCGCTGCCACGTACATGTTCATTCCCCAATAGTTTGGCTAACAATGTAACAAATTCTCAAATTATTCCCACATGTTTTGAACTCCTTCCGATTTTAGGGGAAAAAAACTTGATTCTATCTCACACATTTTTGCAACTCAGTTTACCATGTTGGCTAGTCATTTTATGATTATCAACTTATCATTTCTTTTCTTTTGATTCTTCAACAACAAAATGGATCATATCAGTAAATTCTTCATAGCATTCCTTTTTTTATGCTGTATACCCTTGAGTTAGTGGTGTTTTTCTTTCCCTCCACCCTAGTAATAAAAAGGGGTTGGGGTCTTACTGTAAGAATTGGATCCCTGACCCACCCCTCTTGCAGCACCACTGCGCAACAACATTTTTGGCAGGTTAGTTGTGCTTGGTTGTAAGTGGTCCCAATGTTTTCACAAGCAATAAATTCTGACCCTAGACTCTCCTTGATTTTTTTGCTCAGTTTTCTTTTGAATGGTACTACTAGGTGGAATGTGCACTGCACTGTGATTTTCAAATGTCACTGTAACAAGGCACTTGTCTTATTCACTTAATGCGCGAAGTTATCTTTCACTTTAAATTTTGCCATGCACCAGCCCTCCCCTTCAGAAAATGCACTTCAGAGAATGTTTGATATGCCTTTCTGGCCAGTGCATCTCCCAGTTTTATTTTACCTTATTTTTCTATATTATGCTTTTGGTGATATTGTTGGGTATCTTCCAGGTCTCATTATTTGTCAGAATCTGGTGATATTTTTTCATTGCTTTTGCCTCTTTGGCCGGTGCATCTCCCAGTTTTCATTTTTTCTTTTTCTATATTATGCTTTTGGTGATATTATTGGGTATCTTCGAGGTCTCTTATTATTTGTCAGCCTGTTGGTATTTTTCCTCTGTTTTTTCATTTCCCTTTGTTGATAATACTGAATTGTTTGATTACTGGATTGGTGGTTGTAGGCTGTCAGCATTAATGAGTTCTTGAAGCCTGCTGAAGGGGAGAGGTTCTACAGCCCAGGTGGGCGTGGTCGGGGGCGTGGTCGTAGTTCAAGAGGTGGATTTGGTGGAGGCAGTTCGATGAGCAATGTGGCAGCTCCTTCCATTGAAGATCCTGGGCAATTCCCAACTTTAAGTGCCAAGTGAGATTCTCTCCAACCCCATTTCAATCTCTCTTTGGTTTCCTTTTTTTTTTTTTTTTTTTTGTGGGTTACTTTTATCTTGAGCAGCAAAATGACTAGAATAATGGGGTTTCCTGTATCGAAAAACAAAAAAGAAAAATCTTCAAAATTTTATGCCTCAAAATGTAAATTTCAGGTGTTTCTTCATGTATCCCCTGTAGTTTTCTTCCTAACTGGTATTCTATGTTTTTACTGTTTTTGAGAATTTGGGACGAATGGAACAGGTTATTTATGATTAGGAATTATTGTTGCTCAGTTTTGTGTTGGAAATATATGAAGACAATTTTGGTTCTTTGTGATTTGTGGGTAATGCTTGCTTTTTGGGAAATGGATTTCCATTCCATTTCTTATTCATCTACACAAAAAGAAGAGAAAAGTGCAAGGGAAATAAGGTTAATAGAACCACTTTAATATTGCAACTTTTGGTATGGTTTCTTTTCAAAGCTGTTACTACCAGCAGGCTATAGAGTTTTGCTATTATTTCGCTGTTGTCATTTCTTTATTTATCCTTTACATTTTTCAGTTGTTACTTAAAGAATATCACCTTTAGGGTTGGTTATATGATGTTTTGCTTGGGATATGCCTATCCCTTTTAACAATTTGCATGGCTTATATATGTTGTTTTCATCTTTTTGTACAATGCTGCAAATACACTTGCGGTTCTAATAGTTTAATCAAGCACCAACTGTCTGATGTTTGGTCGCAAGGATTTAAAGCCCTGTGTTCGGAAATAGGAATTGGAATCTCCAAGTACACATCCATTTATTTCATATGAATGGGCATCAATTTTTTGTGCCATCCAGCGGCTGCCAATTCTGAATAAAGTCCGGCAGCATTCATATTGAAGGGCTCTCCTGTCCTGTGTATGTTTTTATCTTATTTCTACTTTTGCCCAAGGATCAAATGTAGAAATTTACCCTCAAGCCTCAACCCTCAACCCAAACTCTTCTAATATTAACAAACAAAATTGTAATTTGGTATATATGAAATCAAAACAAGAAGAAGCAAACTACACTAAAATGTCCCTGGCATTTTCTCATATATCTTCATCGAACCCCCTATGATATTTCTTGCTCAGTCCTGCTATATATATAATCGGCACTGTAATTAGCTTCTCTATACACATGCTCCACCTTGCATTGCCACTTCTTCCTCATCAGATTTTTGAAGGCCCTCACTAGTTCTTGGTTAGGATGACAACACTCTCCTTCACCATTTGAATATTTCTGCCATTGGTTGCTAGCACGTCAATGTACCAGTGGAGTTTTAAGAGAACTTATGTGAATTGAGGCCAGCGTCTTGTGTTCTTCTGGTATGCATGTGAATTGAGGCAAGCGTCTTGTGCTCTTCTGGTATGCATTATTAAACCATGAAGCAAAGTTCTCTGAAAAATATGGAAAAGTGGCAATCACCCCCTCAAGTCATTTAGAAGTGATTATAATCCCATCTTTTAAATCATCAAGTGAAATTTAAAGCTCCAAAAGTGATTTAAAAAAAAAAAAAACTAATACAAACGAGCCCTTGGATTGTGACTCATGACTTTGTGACGAGAGTTTGATAAGTTTGTTGAGAGAGATTGAGAGAGAGAGATGCCTAGGATGTTTAGTGAAGGAGATATAGAGAGAACAGTCCAAAAAGGACAAGATTTGACCGTGTTTCAATGACCCGTGGATGTGGCTACTGCTCAACCATGGATTTTATTTATAGAAATGATCGAGAGTTGAAATTAAAACCTTCACTTTACGGGTCAAGGGTCTCAGCCATTAGCAACGGATGTGCTCAACCATGGATTGAGTCACCCTTCTCCTTATGGTATTCGAGATTTTTAAACACATTTTATTACTTAGAGAGGAGTCGTGCCCATGAAGGAGTTGACAAATCCAAGGTAACCTCTAATATTATACCATCACCGGCAAAAAAAAAAAAAAAAAAAAATTGATTGCTACCATTCTATTTCTTCTCCCTTTTACCAACCACACAATGAGACGGGTGGTCCGTACATGTAGCAGAGTAATGATGGTATGTGGCATTATATGCTATATTAATAATGATAAATCCTTATAAAGCCCATTCTTAATTAAGCCTTGTATTTTTATTTTTTTATCTCCCCTCCATCTTTTATTTTCTTGGTAAAAAAATGAATGATTAGGAACTCATTGGACTTAAAAATTAAGGACATATAGCATCACTCTTCAAAATTTTTGCTAAAGGCCATTTTTCTTGCCATAGAACCAAAAGAATGGTCCTGTGAATATACCAAGTTGTACCACTAGTCAACCAATATACGGCCTTTAATGTGGGCATCTCAATCTCTTTTGACACAGAAAGGTCCTATAAATATATATACCAAGCTGTACGTACAATAATTTGTTTTTGAGGGCGGTTGAAGGTGAAGCCTAGGAGAGGGTAGCCAACCTATATATGGCCATTTGTTGACGGCTCCATTTGATTATGAGAGAAAATGAAATGAATGAAAGAAAAGGAAAACAAAAGATCTTGTAAAAAAACATATGGAATTTGTTTTTTATAGAAGTGTTTGGTTTACAAGAAAGTTGTAGAAAATTAGAAGCCTAAACTTTCTTGCAATGTTTTTCTCTATTAAAAATGCAGGATGTATTTTTTGGGAAAAATATTTTTTTAGAGGAAAGAGTTAGTGGTGGAGTCGATCTACAACTTTTCTACTTTTTCTTTGACTACCAAACACAAAAAAAATAAAGAAAAGTAGTTATATATTCCCTTTTCTTTCCTTTTTTCGTCAATCAAACAGAACCTTAGTGTTATCGTCGTGGGTATCTCCATCTCATTTTAGAGAGAAAGAGAGAGGATGTGTGATGAAATATATCCTTTTTTATACCTCAATTTAATTAAGTTTACTAATTTAAATGATTATTTGTGAAAATTCAAAATTTATGTAATTTTTTCCAACTAAGAGAGATTGATTAAAAGCAGGCCATTTTACATGATTAATTGATTATTCAAACTAATCTCAATTTATTAAAGGCTAAACTTCTGAGCAAATACATCAATTCAGGCATGTGAACATAGCTTAGGGCCCGTTTGGATATGCTTATGCTTGTGCCGTTGAAGCAAAATCAGAAGCAAAAGCAGAAGTCAAGTGCTGCACAAACAGAAGTCAATTATGTTTAGATACTGTATTTTAAAGTGTTGTGCTGTAGAAGCAGAAGTCAATTGTCTGTTTGGATACCATCTGTTGAAGCTACTTATAATACTGAAATGACCCAATTACCCCTGCAAAAATGTTTATTATTATTATTATTATTATTATTATTTTGCTTGTTTGGCAATTAAAATTCTATTTGACAAAATTATAATAAAATTATAATTAAGTTATTAAATTTAAATATGTTTCATACAAATATTAAACTAAAGATAAGTGCAACAAAATTCTGCTTTATATAATAAATTAATACAAAGTAAAGTCTATCTACAAGGACAAGGTTGACATTTTCAAATTTCATTAACCAAAAGCAACTTGTGCTTTTATGAGAAGCAAGTCCTTAGATGCTTCATGCATTAAGCACAAAAAAACACATTTTTTACTTTTTTCTACTTCTCTCTTTTTACCCAAACACATCTGACTTGTGCTTTTGGGCACCAAAATTAACTTATGTTGCTTTTACTTCTCTATCCAAACAAGCACTTAGGAGGCCGATGACCGATGAGCCATGCTAGGTGAGGTACCATAGAACGTTAAGCTAGAGTTGAGAAACTGGGAGAAATCAAGAGAGTTGGGAACTTGATAAGAATGGATTAAAAGTAAAATTTTTCATATATAGGAGGGGCAAAGTATAACTTTAATTAGTGGGATAGATTTCATAGAAAATTAAATTAAAAGGATTAAAATAAAATTCAACAATTCTAACTTCGCTTTTTAGCCTCCCTTTTCTTCCTCCTTGGTGTGTCTGATTAATTTGGGACAAGTATTTTGAGAAATCGACTATTGGATTAGATGTTTCACTTATACAAATCATGTATGCCGTGCCAAAAATAATATTGATCCAACGATAAGTTTTTTACAGTTTTGAGAAAAATTGTAAAATTTAATGAAAAATTGTTCCAATCTATTTTTTTTTAAAAAATTGACCATTAGATTAATATGATTTTTTGTATACATGCATGTTTTGTATAAGCTGAACATTTAATCCGACGGTTGGTTTTTCAAAATACTTATTTTAGGTTGGACATACATGCAGGGGCGAAGCCAGGAATTCAGCTTAGGGGAGGGCGAACTTTGGCCTCGTTTGAACTAGCTTTGCTTAAAATCACTTTTAGAACTCAAAACTCTACTTGATCTATAGAGATAAGTGATAATCACATTTAGATGACTTGAGGGATATATGATAGTTGGTCAAAGTTAGATCCCTAATTTTTGCCACAATAACTTATACTATGAAATTAATATATCAAGAGTTGATTTGGGCATAATTCTAAAGAGTGATGTGAAAAAATAATTCTCCGAAAATGATATTAGGTAAAGCTCATACAAATGTGGCTTTTAATTAGTTGTTAGTACCTTATTCCAATTCAAAAAATCGTGAACACATTTGTTCAATTTTTTTATCATATTAGCTTGAGGTAGAAAAAATTCCAAAAATTTATAATTCATTGATATATGATAAATTACAGGTCTTCTATCATAAGGTGTACCATACGAAAAATCACAGTGACTTCTATAGGGGCCAAATTGCTTAAGGTAACTTCTATAGGGCCAAATGCAAACCATATTTTGAAAAACTGACTATTAGATTAGATGATGTGCTAATAAACTTCATGTTCGCTAAAAATCACAGTAATCCAACAGCCAGTTTCTGAAAAATGTCATAATGAAAAATTGTGATTTTTTTTTTCTTTAAAATGTCACCCGTTTTTCCTAGTTAGTTTTTTTTTTTTTTTTTTTTTTTTTT
>JAESVK010069986.1:0-33762 GCA_017140935.1 Hamamelis virginiana
TTTGCCTATCGATAGATGTTCCACGAGATGCTTTTTATTGTGATGCAATGACTGTCATCTATCGATAGCTCCATGCACCTATCGATAGATGACCAAAAATTCCCAGAAAAGCCTCAGTTTGATGCTCAATGCTTCCTCGACGCTGTCCCAACCTTGACTGCGAGTCGCGCTTCATCGTAAAGCGAATTTGGGCTTTAAAAAGGCCAAAAACCTACAATGCACATGAAAACAACATAAATGAAAATCTTAACAAAACCTATCGAATTACGCCATCATTAGAGTGCATCTAGGTATAACAACTACGAATTTAGAGCATATGATTGCGAGTAATCACACCCCCCAACTTAGATGTTGCTAGTCCCTAGCTACACCTGACAATGACACCACTTGAAAGGAAGAAAATAAGAGTAAAAACAAAACACAATGACCAAGGTTTAGCATGCAACATACAACGTAAAAGTTGATAGGCTATACATGCATGGCACAAGAATGACGTACTATTGCAACAATCCTCTTAATCAGCTAAGTAAACGTGTCTGAACGTGCAAGTGCAATGGAGCTCTTAGGAATTAATTTCTCAGTTAAACCAAGCTGAATTGCTTTCCAAATGGCAAGCTTTGATTTCAAAATCTCACTGGTAAGTCACTCTCAAGATAGTCACACATGATGGGTTATCAATGAAGCCCGTGACGATTATAAGAACACATGTAAGCATTCCCATACGTTAAAGCACAAAGTAAATGACAATTAGGCAAGTGGAATGCTCACAATTACAACCACGTAGACAGATAACTTCATGCATGCATGAGTTGAATGATCAAAAGAGAACAATAGACTTTAGGAAATCATAAAGGACTGAAATAGCATATAATGACCACGGTTACACAAAAAGGGAAACACCAACATGAGAATGGCTACATATTAGGTTAAGGTGACTACCCGACCATTCTCGAACATCCTAACCACACTAAACACAACTCACAACAATAAAACTAAAACAAAATAAACACACCACCACCAACAATCCCTAAACAAGAAAACTCAAAACAACATAAAACATAAATAACTCCCAGTGAAACAATTCCACACAAGTCCACCAATCATCACACCCCTGCGGGGTTATCATCCTCATACGGTGCATCGCTTGCCTCTGGAGGAGGTGGAGACGGAGCAAAGAGACCCAACTCAACATCCGAAAGGACCTCCCCACGCTGACTCCTCCATAGAGCCCTCACTTGGCGCGTAAGCCGCCCGACAGTCATCAAAGGCATCAAAGGGGCAGCGCCGGACGGGAAGTACTGGGGATCGGATCTGGCAGGCTGTGGTCCCTCCTCGGGCTACGCAGGTACAACTGGAGCGGCTCTCGCTCGCCTAGCAACCTGACTTGCTGCTATGCTTCGCATGATGGTAGTCTGAGTAATTGGGCCCTCACCCCACAAAAGCTGCTCTTGTGCATCGACTACCGCACGCATCACGAAATACGTGATCATCTGCGGAAATGGCATGTTACTGCGTGGGACCGTAGCAATGTAGGCTTTGATTTCATTGAATATCAGGAGTGGTGTATTAAACGGTCCGTCGCCCATGAACTCGAGCAGAAGTCGCACCGCCTCAAGGGGTATGTCAGAATCACTCCCTCGCGCCCTGAGGTTGGTATACAAAAGCTTATTCATGACAGAATACACGGCGTGCATATTTCCAGTGGTGAAATTCTGCAGAACAAGATGGGGCTCAACACAAACAATGTCAGCACATTCCCGTAGGGTCTTCTCCATGGCGCGCAGGTGTGAGGCCAAAAACTCATCCCCCATGGGGCGCTGGCAGTGGAGGTACTGGGCTATGTCATTAATACTGAATCAGACTGGGTGGCCTAAGACAGTGGCGTGCAGCATCTCCTGCTGATCATCCCGAAACTGGGCAGAAAGATAAAATTCACGCACAAGTGAGGGCTTGTACCCTCCCCCTTTACCAACCAGGCCTGTAACTGCCGGGCTTTCAGCACCCTGATTATAGTATGCTCAACATCGATGTGGCGCGTGTCCACATACCTCTCCACATTGAACTTGCGCCGCCTTATAGAATTTTCAAAAGCAACCCTCTGGCTGGGCTGGCTGTGCATACTCACCCTACGCCTTTGACTGTCGTAACTGTCCAAGTTCCTGCGGGGACCCTCCCCGGTCTCTTCTCCAACATGCGCAAAATCCTGATCCTCCTCCATCACATAGTCCTCATCCACAGGAGGACGAGGAGCGCGGGAAGACGAACCACGCCGACGGAGTGCAGGCGCAGGAGGCGGCACAGAGTAGTCACTGGACTCGGATTCCGAATCCGCCAGCGAGGAATGACGGCCCTGTCCGGTGTAAGCAGCGGAAGAACGGCGGGGACGACTCATTTTCGCAGGGAAAAAATAACACAGAAACACTAAGCAAAACTCACAACACTCCCACGTTTCCCACAAACAACAGCACAAAAACCACCCTTAGATTCTATTAAGCAACCCAGAAAATAACTCCTAACCACAGACTTACCATACAACTGGGGAGGGGGATTAAATAGCCTTCAAGAGGAAGTTGAATGGGCAGCAGTTACCACGAAGAGGTGCAGCGGTTGAAGGTGAAAAACCGTCCAAAAACGGTCTGCAGGCGGGAAAGTGAAGAGAGAAGGTCGCGACGGTTTTTATTTTTCAAAATCCCGCGATCTCTATCGATAGATAGAATACCGCTATCGATAGCTGACCTATCGATAGCGGTCAAACCACCTATCGATAGGTGAGAGGTTCTGGACATGGAAAGAAATCTCGAAGTATATATATATATATATATATATATATATATATTTTTTTTTTAAACATTCGAGAGAAGCAATGGGTGGTACAGAAGATGGCGTCTATCGATAGACCAAGATGGCTATCGATAGATGTAAGCTGCTGGAAATGAAAAATGGCTTGCAAAAGTTTTGAAGGCTACAATAACCCCCCATCACTCAATTGAACCTAAATGAACACAACAAAGGGCTTCCTAAGTTTCAATAAAATCGTAAGTGTTTAAGCTCAAAAGTGGGTGCTAGGGAAAACAGTACACAACAAGAAACACATGGCTACAAACACAAAAGAAGGCCTAAAATCATTTTTCAAAAAGACTAACAATGTTCTCAATTGATCAATCACAATGCATAAATGAGAATTCTAATTAACGCAATTGCAAGCATGAGCACAAAGCAAGAAACCAAAAAAATGTTGAATAAAAGAATAGAGTAATTACATCCTCCCAAAAAGAAAAGAAAGGCTCCGAAAGCAATATAAGGTTTCAATCTCCACTAATCAAAGGATTTAACTCAACTCAATCAACTAGATTATTAATTCATGAAAGCTCGTGTAAGTGATCAATTTCTGGACATTAAAACTAGCTTTCAAAGAGGGATTATGCAACAGCTCGAAAACCAAGGCTCAAAACATGCATACTCAATCAACTAGCCGTTTCAATGATCATGCTTCAAAAAGAATCAACTACAATACAACATAACTAGATAAGCAAAAATAGTCATGAATGGAATGAATGCTCCCCCCCAACTTAAATGGAACATTGTCCCCAATGTTAAGGAAACATCCTCTCCAAGGCTCTACTATGCACACCTTAAACAAACAAAAGCAAAGAAATCAAGCCAAACTAAGACATGGGTTTCCTCCCAAGAAGAGCTAAATTTTACGTCTTCAGCCAGACGTTTTGCAATTCACTAAGTAGAATCATAGACCGGGTCCTCCAAGGACATGATTTCCACCACAAGGCCATCATGAATGGTGTCATCACTAACCCCCTCAATGTAAGGCTTAAGCCTTTGACCATTCACCGAAAATTGAGCTCCACTCTTGGGGTTCTTAATCTCAACCGCCCCATGGGGAAGGACCTTGACCACAAGATAAGGACCATCCCATCGGGATCTTAGCTTGCCAGGAAAGAGACGCAATTTAGAGTTGAATAGCCACACCTTTTGATTGGGTTCAAAAGATTTTCTGTTGATGTGACTATCATGGAATTCCTTCATCTTTTCTTTATAAATTTTGGAATTCTCATAAGCTTCATTGCGAATCTCTTCTAACTCGCTAAGTTGCAGTTTTCGATGCAAGCCAGCTTCATCAATTTCAAAATTAAATTTCTTTATGGCCCAAAGAGCTTTGTGCTCTAATTCCACGGGAAGATGACAAGGCTTTCCAAAAACAAGTCTGTAAGGGGACATGCCAATAGGGGTCTTGTAAGCCGTCCTATACGCCCAAAGTGCATCATTTAAGCGCAATGACCAATCCTTTCGGTCGGGCCTAACGGTTTTTTCTAAGATGTGCTTGATTTCCCTATTTGACACTTCCACTTGGCCACTAGTTTGAGGGTGGTAGGGGGTGGCAACTTTGTGAGTGATGGAGTACTTGGCAACCAAAGCCGCAAAAGGCCTATTATTGAAGTGAGATCCGCCATCACTAATGATTGCCCTAGGGAACCCGAATCTAGAGAAGATGTTCTCTTGCAAAAATTTCACCACAACCTTGTGGTCATTTGTTCGAGTGGCCACTGCTTCCACCCACTTGGACACATAATCAACCCCAACAAGAATGTACTCATAACCATGGGAGACTGGGAATGGGCCCATAAAGTCGATGCCCCACACATCAAAGATTTCAACTATCAGAATTGTGCTCAAGGGCATCATGTCTCTTTTTGAAATATTCCCCATCTTTTGGCAATTCTCACAAGTCTTACAAAACTCTAAGGCATCCCTAAAGATTGTAGGCCAAAAGAACCCACATTGCAAGACTTTTGCCGCAGTCTTCTTCCCACTAAAGTGACCCCCACATGCCAAGGTATGGCAAAATCTCAAAATATCTCGCACCTCATGATCCGGGACACATCTACGGATTACTTGATCCGCACAATATTTAAAGAGAATAGGATCCTCCCAAAAATAATATTTGATTTGTGCATAAAAACGATTTTTTCTATTCTTGTCCCAATCCGATGGGATGAGTCCCGTGGCGAGATAATTGATGATGTGAGCGTACCAAGGCAAGTGATGATGTGAAATGGTCAAAATATGCTCATCGGGGAATTTATCTTGAATGGGTACTATGTCCAAGGAAGGTTCAACCAATATTCTTGACAAATGGTCAGCCACAACATTTTCGCAACCTTTCTTGTCCCTAATCTCATAGTCAAACTCTTGAAGCAAGAGTATCCACCTAATCAGTCTAGGTTTGGTCTCTTTCTTGGACAAAAGGTATTTTAATGCGGCATGATCAGAAAAGACAATGACCTTAGATGCAAGAAGATATGATCTAAATTTGTCGAATGCAAAGACCACTGCTAAGAGTTCCTTCTCGGTTGTGGTGTAATTGATTTGGGCATCAACAAGGGTTTTACTTGCATAATAAATGACATGAGAGTTTTTCCCTATTTTCTGCCCTAAAACCGCCCCAATTGCATAGTCAGAGGCATCACACATAACCTCAAATGGAAGGGACCAATTGGGTGCTTGCATAATTGGGGCGGTGCTCAAAGAAGAGCGCAGCTTTTCAAAAGCTTCCAAACAATATTTGTCAAAGACAAATGGGGTATCCTTGGCCAGTAAATTGCACATGGGTTTTGCAATCTTGCTAAAGTCCTTAATGAACCTTTTATAGAAACCCGCATGCCCCAAGAATGACCGGATTTGTTTGACAGTGGTTGGGGGAGGTAGTTTGGCTATCAATTCAACCTTAGCCCTATCTACTTCAATTCCCCTCTGAGAAATTACATGACCCAAGACTATACCTTCCTGAACCATAAAATGGCTTTTCTCCCAACTCAACACCAAGTTTTTCTCACAACACCTATTCACACTTTGTCAAGGTGGGAAAGGCACTCATCAAAGGTAGATCCAAAAACAGAGAAGTCATCCATTAAAACTTCAAGAAACTCACCTATCATGTCAGAAAAAATTGCCGTCATACATCTTTGGAATGTACTAGGCGCATTACACAACCCGAAGGACATACGCCTAAAAGCAAAGGTGCCAAAAGGGCATGTGAAGGTGGTCTTTTCTTGGTCCTCGGGATACACAGCTATTTGGTTATATCCAGAATAACCATCAAGAAAACAGTAATAGCTTTGACCCGCCAATCATTCTAGGATTTGATCAATGTAAGGGAGTGGGAAATGGTCCTTTCTAGTCTTAGAATTTAGCTTCCTATAGTCAACACAAACTCTCCATCCTGTAGTGGCTCTAGTTGGGACTAGAATACCCTGATCATTGGCTACTACAGTAATTCCAGACTTTTTAGGGACAACTTGGGTAGGAGCTACCCACTCACTATCAGAGATGGGGTATATGATACCCGCATCCAACAATTTGAGCACTTCCTTCTTTACCACTTCCTTCATATTAGGATTGAGTTTTCTTTGAACTTCTCTAGATGGCCTAACTCCCTCTTCAAGGTGAATACGATGCATGCAAATGGATGGGTCAATCCCTTTCAAATCCGCTACCGACCAACCTATTGCTTCCCTATACTTTTTCAGAGTGTCAATTAGGGCTCTCTCTTGTAAATCACTCAAAGCAGAGACAATAATGACAGGGAGAGTCTCATTGGGCCCTAAGAATGTGTACTTCAAATGGGAAGGCAAAGGTTTGAGCTCAAGTGTAGGAGGTGACTCCAACGAGCTAGGCATAGGTGTACTAGCCAACGGTGGTAATGGTTCGGGTGTAGGTGTCCAAGTTAGGTTACCTATGGATTGGGATGACTCTAGAACTTGATTAACTTCCTCGATGTACGAGTCGATATCAAAGCTATCAATGTCGAAGTAGGCAAGGCATGCCTCCAAGGGGTCCTCAGTAAGGATGAATGGGAGGGACTCTTCAACTAGCTCATCAATAATATCCACAAATGAACATTCCTCAAAGTGATGAGGATGGTTAGCCGCATGATAAACTTGCAGCTTGGCCTTCATATTGCCAAAGGACACCTCCATGATTCCAGATTTGCAGTGAAGAACTGCATTGGCGGTCACCAACAAAGGTCTACCTATAATCACAGGGATTTGGGGTCTACTACTATCCACAGGTTCCATGTCTAGGACTATGAAGTCGGCAGGGAAGACAAAGGATTCAATTTTAACAAGGACATCTTGTAGAACTCCCCTAGGTACCTTAGTGGACCTATCAGCAAACTGGAGAACAGTAGGTGTGGGCCTTAACTCTCCTAACTCCATCTTCGCATACACAGAGTATGGAAGAATGTTCACACTAGCCCCAAAGTCTACCAAAGCTCTATCCACGAAATGATCTCCTAGGAAACAGGGTATTGTGGGTGTTCCAGGGTCACTTTTCTTAACAGGGATTTGATATTGGCAGACTGCACTAGCTATGTCAACCAGTGCAGAGGATTGAGCTAAATGCACACGCTCTCTCCTTTGATGGGTACAAAGATCTTTCAAAAACTTGGCATAAGATGGGATTTGTTTGATATCCTCAAGTAGTGGAATATTGATCCGCACCTGTTTAAACACCTCCAACATGTCATCAACAGAAACTCATTTTTTAGCTTTCTTAGAGGGCGACACAAGAGCCGAAGGAAAAGGAGCTTTGGGCACATAGGATGCCATGGGGTCTTCTATCCTAGAAGGAAAGTTATCCCTCTCAATCTCTTCAACAACATCTTTTTCAGGACTTCTCTCTTTTCTTTTGCTACTCTCATCACTCCACACCTCAACAATTGGAGGTGAACTATCCTCCTCCATAACATCCTCTCCTACCCTATTATCCACCACTCTCCCACTTCTTAGCACAGTAATGGCTTGCACATCCTCATGCTTGACCGGCTCTTGAGAGGTAGAACTCTCAGCCACATAAGCTCCCTTGGGATTCTTAATTGGTTGACTAGGTAATTTCCCCTCTTCCCTACGGTTCAAGGAAGCTGCTATTTGGCCCACTTGGGTCTCAAGCTTGGAAATAGATTGCGAATGAGAATGGAGAAGTTGGTTGTTGGCTTCCATGGCTTTTAGAGCACTTAAGACTTGCTCTTCAAATCCAGGGGTTCTTTGAAGTGATTGGTGTTGTGGTGCTTGGACAACTTGTTGGGTAGGAGGATTGTATGATGGTTGAGAATGAGGCACCATGGTGCCTTGGGATTGGTATTGATTCTGAGGTTGGGGAGGCCTATAAGGTGCAACCATGCCCTGATTCGGTCCTTGGTAATTAGGTCTCATGGGTTGAGAAGATTGGATTGGAGGCCTAGGTTATTGTTGTTGACCCCAACGAAAGTTAGGATGATTTGCCCATCCCGGGTTGTAGGTATTTGAGTATGGGTCACTCCTAGGTTGCACATACCCTTGAGCAGCATTGACATGCTCATGAATGAAATCGGGGTACTGCCCCGCCAAAGGACAAGACAAAGTATCATGGGTAGGGTCGGAGCAAATGGAACAAAATTCAGACACTGAATTGACTATGGCCTTGGGAGGCTTCTCATGAAGAGCTATGAGTTGGTCTAATTTTTTGGACAACACCTCAATGTTTTGATTGGAAGAAGTGGTTTCAATCTCATAGATGCCCCCTTTCTTAGATGAAGAGGAGGATGGTGTTGGTGCGGTTTTCTCTCTCTCAGACAAACCCATGGATTCCATATGGTAGGAATCCTCACTCATAGTCTTGAACAATGCCCAAACTTCATTATCACTCTTTCTCAAAACGGACCCTCCACAAGCCGAATGGACCAATTGCCTATCCCTCTCTCTCAATCCTTTAAGAAAAAATTGAACTATTTGCCACTTGGGGATATCATGGTGTGGGTAAAGTCTAATCAACTCTTTCAATCTCTCCCAAGACTCATAAAAGGACTCCCCCTCGATTTGGGTGAAGTGGGTAATGCTATGGCGCATCTGGGAGGTCTTGCCTATGGAGTAATATCGGACCAGGAAAAGCCTTTGAAGCTCCTCCCAAGTGGTGACAGGCCTAGGTGGCTCAAAGAACGTAAGCCAATGCTTGGCTTTGTCCTTCAAAGAAAAAGGGAACAGGAATAGGCGTAGAGACTCCTGAGGGAAATCTCTAATCCTAATTGTGTTGCAGATGTTAACAAATTCAGTCAAGTGATCGTACGGGTTCTCACGATCTAACCCATAAAAGGTAGGGAGCATCTGGATGGTTTGCTGTTTAATCTCATAGGTCAGCTCCTCTATATTCGGGACTTGAATGCAGGATGGGGGACTGAAAGTGTTGGGCATGAAGTGGTCACGCAACAACATGGGTGGGACTGGTTGCGGTGGATTTTGCTGGGCAGCTCCACCTCCATTATTTCCTAAAGCATTGGCCATTTCTACGTCAATGACCGGTGGGGACTCTTGAGTATTTCGACTAGCAGCCCTAGCGGCTCTCAAAGTGTGTTCTAGGTCAAGGTCCAAAGGGTGTAACTCCTGAGATAGGGAACGCCTACCGTGCATGCAGCTCTACAACCCTCCCACAAGATGCTTAATGAATGCAATGAATGAAGGAATTGAATAATTAACGAAAGAATAAAAAGAGCTAAGAAAACTCCCCTCGTTCCAGGTTGCTAATGTAACACCCCACACAGGGTTACCCCTATGCGGAAATGCCACAGTGACATAAAACACCAAGCGCTTATCTTTTGAGTAATTTCTTTTTAAAATTAACACAGTTTTTTTCAAAATACGCGTGCGGAAGTCTTTAAATATTTTTTTCAACATCTCAACAATTAAAGATAGCGCTGAGTACTAGTTTGTATCCTGAGTACAGTCCCGTAATGTACCCAAATTCCAAAAACATCCATTTAGTTTACTGAGTTGGATAGAGTCTCATGCTGATAACGTGTCATCCTCTTAAAGAAAACACATAGCAGAAAAATAAACAAACACCAGGATTTACATGGTTCAGCAAATTGCCTAGTCCATGGCGAGTCATTTTTATTATTGTTATTCATATTACAAGAATACAATATCTTCTTATCTCAATACATTCAGAAATATTCACATTCTTCCATATTCTCATATCTGTCAACAAATTTTATCATCAACCAAATATCACATAAATAAATCATCATATCTGTAATTCATTTATATATATTACAGAATATATCCATCACTTTTTCACAATAAATAATTTACAGTACATGCATGCTTTATGCATATGACAGATATATGATGCAATGCTCATGCAGTCATACCTGTCATTTTCTCTGTTCTGCTTTTCCTGCAAAACATCAACACATAACAGATGGCTACCTCATTTTTAAGGTACTCAACCATCTTAACCACAACAGCATCCCCTCCTTTTTAGGATGTATATCACCCAATCCCCACCTTTTTAGGACCTACCGCGATTGTCACTCATTGACAAGAGGATTTACGTACTATTTTTAGCAAGGGTGATATATTAGTGCACTAACTGTTTCCTAGGATCTTTTGTCCTATCGGTGGTATCTCAACTCCACAGTTACAAAAATAATCATAAATGCATATGATTTTCTATGCAATATATTTCACATGTAACTGTGTCTCATGCCAGATGCAATTATGCAATACATATGGCATACATCTCATATCAACAATTCATGTATGTCAATTTGTGCATACATTTCATAGTATATCAGCTCAACATATATCTCATATCAACTGTTATATCAGTGATATACAAATAAATCATTCTGCTCACTCAACTTGAGCCACCACATGTAACTGTGCCACTGTAACACTCCGTACTTCTCCAAGTAACAATATTGTCCGCTTTGCTTGCACGCGTAACATGCGCGCCCATTTACGCATATCCACATGACAAGTGCACGGTTTTATTTTATTAAAACACATTGTTACTATGAGATGTATGGAATTTACTGTTAAGCCCAGTCACTTTCTCATAACATCATCACCACATGCCATATGCCAATTTTATGTGCAATAATTATGGCAATCATCATATGTATGTATTTTATACATAACAATTAACATGCTTCATCATTTTATTCATAATAATAACAGCATGTTATAAATTTTACAAATATCACATGCATATATTAACAGTTTATATATATGCCAATATAATTTCCATATCTTGTATTTCCAAGGTCTTTCACTAATCATCATGATTTTATAAAAATCAATTATTCATGAAAATTAACTATTTTCCAAAGACTCACAATTTGGAAGATAGCTAATTTTCTATCCACATGTATTTTATATACAATAATCCATTCTTTTTGGCCAACTTTGCACACTTATAACTCCTTCGTTACTCATCCGATTTGGATGATTCAAGATGTTATAGAATCTGTGTGATATAAGCTTTCAAAACATCATGGTGGTGTATAACACCTCCCATCCGAACATATTTAAAAATGATGCCAAAGTAGGCTCGTTAATAAAATTTCCGATTTTTCGGCAACTTCGGTTCTCAATTTCTCTCACAATTCACATCCAATTGAAGTGATTCAAAGTTCTAAATTCATATAAAATCAATCTACATCATATATGTAAAAATCATAATTTTTCAATAAACTATGAAAATACACTTTGTGTCACTTATTAAAGCTTCAAGGAAACTTTCTCTCTCTAGAAATTTCCATTCATCCATAGGTCTTTTTCCATGATTCTTGTCTCTAAAAATCCATAAATTCAAGCTTTACAATATACTCAAATTTCAGAATTTTCGGACATATACACAATATACTACAAATTTTCAAAGTTTCAATATTTCTAAACTTCAGAAAATTATAGAAATTAATCTACTCATTGGAAAATTCCCAAATTTGATACACATGATCTTGAGTTGATATAATTGATGGGAAAAATAGTCCCAAGATTTCAGATTTTCATTTTCATATAAAATAAAAATTCAAGATTTGAAATCCCCATATTTCATTTTCATGATTTCCATCCAAAAACAGTTTTTAGTGTTTAGGCCGTATCTTCTAGCTCATTTATCCAAATTTAATGAACAACCAGTGTTCTGAAAAGAAAACTCGAAGATCTACAATTTCATATTTCACAACCATGGCCTAATTTCAACATTTTCATGGTCAAAATAAGCAATTACCGTAGCTTTTCTATTTTGGACGAAAATATCTTTTGCTGAAAAACTAGTTTGAGTAAAACAATCATAACTCTTCACACAAAATTCCAAATAAGTCAAGGTCGGATTCGTTAGAAAGCTAATTGAAAGACCTACAACTTTCATGAAGAAGGTTTAGATCAATTCGGCCTCTAACCAAATCAAAAATACCCAAACAGTAGCTCTATTTTTAAAGCTCAATTTGTTCTAAATTTTCCTAGAACTTTCTAGGCAAACAAACACCTCCCAATTTCACCAAATCATGATATAAACTCATCAATTAAGCTAAAATCAAGATAGAAAAGAATAGGAACCTCACCCAATTTCGAATTTGAAGAAGATTTGGAGTTGAATTTCCCAAATTCCCAAACTTTCTCTTATTTTCTTTTCTCTTTTCTTTTTCTCTTCTTTCCTTCTCTCTTTCTTTCTTTCCTTTTCTTTCTCTCTTCTCTCCATTTTCTTTCTCTCTTTCTTCTCTCCCTTCCCTTCTCCCATCCGAAGACACCCCCCTCATTCTCTTATCTTCCCTTTTTTTTTTATTTTATTCTCTCCCTTTCTTTTATTTTATTACTATCATTATTATTATTATTATTTTTTTCTTTTATTATTCCTATCTAATCCCTATCTACCTATATATCTACCCCTCCTTCCCTTCTCTCCTAACTCCCTCCTCTATCTACCTCTCCTAACTCCCTCCCCTCCCCCACACACAATATATATATATATATATATATATATATATATATATATTATTTTCAAATCATAAAATTTACTATGGTGATAATCCACCATTCTCATCTTCCATTCTCAAATTTATCTACCACTCTTAGATTCATCCACCATTCTTTCATATTTACCATTCATATATACCCACCATTCACATTTATCCACCATTCATATTTACCCACCATTCACATTTATCCACCATTCATATATATATATTATTTTCACCCACATATATCCACCCACATATATATATACATATTATTTTCACCCACATATATATATACATATTATTTTCACCCACATATATCCACCTCATATAAAATATATATATATATATATATATATATATTTATATATATACACACCCACATTTTAGATGTCACCCAAGGGTGTACATAAATTCTCATGCACCCTTCTTAATTGATGACCACATGGCACATTTCATTGCCCAATGGCAAAATGCCAAGTGTGCAATAAATAAAATAAAATAATAATAATTAAGAAAATTTACTATTGAAAATTTACCATTAGAAAATTTTACTATTCAAAATTTTGGGGTCTCACAGCTAATCTTTATGCGGTCCTATCCAACCTGTTTTAGCAAGAATTTAGCAAATTTTAGCCTTCAAGGGCTTTTTAGCGTGCAAGCTCGGCAGGTGGTAGTACCTAGATATAGTAACCTGAAATAAAGATAAGTAGATCAAAGCTACGAAATGAAAAGAAAATAATATGAACAAGAAAGAATTGCTAATTACAACTAGAATAATTCCTTAAAACTTTAATTTAATTCAACGCACAATTCCCCGGCAACGGCGCCAAAATTTGGTCGCACCATGGTGAGGGAGGTTAATTCCCCACCATGCGCCAAGATTTAAATGTATTTATAGGACCACACTCAACGGAAATTTAACCTCAATTCGTAAAGTTAGAGTGAGTGCGGGTCGTCCTCAGAGAATTTGGTTGAATCAAGTTAAAAGTATATAAGAAGCTATACTAGTGATTGGGATTCAAAGTTGATTAATTGGTTGTTGATTAAGGTCCTAACAAGAAATTAAAGACGCGCTAGATTAAATAAATTAAAATAAAGTGGAGAAAGGCAATGGGGGTTGGTTCGGATTAGGGTTAGTCAATAATTACCATTTGTAATATGAAATGCTATTTAATATGGGATAATGGTAACCTAGACTACAAGAATAAGTTAACCAAAATGATATGAATGATTAAGTGTATAACGATTAATCAAAAGCCATAAACTATCAGAATCGAAACGATAATGCATAACCTATGCTAATGATCAAACCACCATTAACTCAATCATTCATTAAAGTAAGCACCACTTGTATTTGTATGTAATAGTAATCACAGAAAACTAAAACATATTGAGATAAAAACAGTTTAAAGTACAAAGCTCTCAAATACAAGTCTATCCCAACATTAAATAACATTAATTACAAAATGGTGACTAAAAACCTCACCCAAAATCCTTGCCTAACCCCATCACCGGTTGACCTAGCCGGCCATAACGTAGATCGGCGATCCGTAGATGCTCCTCCCCATCATAGTCAAACTTGGGCCTATTTGGAGTGAAATGGATGGTGATTGGCTACCTAGAAAGTGCCAAGAAAAGCACTAAAAACAAACCCTAGCTTTATGAGCAAAAAGACAAAAAGGAAACTTGCTCTCTCTCCTAATAAAGCAGCATTTATACTCCCCCAAAAGTCAAAGAGCAAAAAGACCAATGTATCCTCCAAACCCCCAATTATTACAATAAAACTAAGCTTAAAATTCGGAGCAGACAGGCATCTATCGATAGCGTGCGAATCGCCTATCGATAGATTCTGCGAGAATCAGCTGCGAAGGAACATCCACAAAGAATCTCTATCGATAGTGCATGATCATCTATCGATAGAGATCGCGGAAACTTGAATCGCCATGGAACTGGAAGGGCATCTATCGATACATGTCCAAAGCGCTATCGATAGATGCTGGAAATGAAGCCGGAATTGAGAAGTCAGAAGCCGCCATATATCGATAGCCGCTCCCACCTATCGATAGCTCACCAATTAATTTCCAAAATAAAAGATGCAGAAGCTGGTATATATCGATAGCGTCCCTTGCCTATCGATAGGTGACAAATAAATTCCCCAAAATGCGAAACAGAAGCTGGTATCTATCGATAGTGCTATTTGCCTATCGATAGATGTTCCACGAGATGCTTTTTATTGTGATGCAGTGACTGTCATCTATCGATAGCTCCATGCACCTATCGATAGATACCAAAAATTCCCAGAAAAGCCTCAGTTTGATGCTCAATGCTTCCTCGACGCTGTCCCAACCTTCGACTGCGAGTCGCGCTTCATCGGAAAGCGAATTTGGGCTTTAAAAAGGCCAAAAACCTACAATGCACATGAAAACAACATAAATGAAAATCTTAACAAAACCTATCGAATTACGCCATCATTAGAGTGCATCTAGGTATAACAACTACGAATTTAGAGCATATGATTGCGAGCAATCAGAGGCCTTGGGACCGGGCTTGGTAAAAGGCTTCGGTTAAGGTAGTTTTGAGTGGGACATATGGGCGGATTGGGTGACGAATTTTTGGGTCGTCGAGGCCCAGGGCATTGATTTGAGCTGGTGGCGGTACAACATGGGTTGGGAGAGGGTTACTGGTGACATTTGGTTGACTTGGTGGATTTGGTGGGGCAATGACTTTCTTGTCAATGAGGTCTTGGATTTCATAGCGAAGGCGCATGCATTGGTTGGTGTGATGGCCCTTATATTGGTGGAACTGACAATACTCATTTTCTTTGAAATTTCTGGGTAAATGATTTGGAAGAGGCCGGGGTTCCAAAAGGGTCAGGAGACCACGTGCCTTCAATTTCTCAAGGACACGTTCCAGGGACATGTATAGATTAGTGAATTGGCGGGCCGGCTCTCTAGCTTGGAACGGGCGGTTTGATTGGGTAGCTTGAATAGGTTGGGTGATGGCATTGACTTCTGGGTTGGGTTTGCGGTTGAGAGGTGGTTGGCGGTTTCTGAAAGGTTCTTCGACCTTGAGAGCCCCACTAGCCAGAGCATCTTCAACTTGAGTACCAGCAATAACAAGGGCCTTGAAGTTAGGGAAATACTGCGAGAACAAATACTTGTTGTAAATAGGCAAGAGACCCTTCAGCACCATCTGCACCTATTCATCATTTGTAGGCCTGTGGGTCATCTGCGAAGCTTTCGCCCTCCATTTGGAAATGAAGGCAGAGAAACTCTCCCTCGGTTCCTGCTTAGTAGTCTCAAGATCCCTACGAGTCACATCAATCTCAGTGTTGTACTTATAGTGATTAGTAAACTCATTGCAAACATCCTCCCATGTCTTCAACTTAGTCTCATCTAAGGATAAAAACCACTTCGAGGCTGACCCTTTTAGTGATTCATGAAACATCTGAGCCAACAGCTCATCATCAGCTCTACGAGGTTGCATCGCCCTCACATATATCTTCAAATGGGTTTTAGGGCAACCCATCCCATCAAACTTCTCTAGTTCTGGCATCTTAAAACTGAACGGCATACGGGCCTTGGGGAACAGTGAAAAAGATGTCACATCAACCATGTCATCAGACCGACGCATCCCTTTCAGGGCTTTCTCTAAGGCTTCAACCTTACTCGACAACAGGATCGGATCCCCAGAGAGGAATCTAGATCCACTGGGCTCGCCATCCAGATTGATGGGCTTAGACTTGGCTCCTGCCTGGGCCTTGGCACTGTCATCAACTTGGGCTGGGATAGGTGGATCAGAGGTACTCTTCGGGTTCTCTAAGTGGGCCTCCCTAACCTGATCTGTACTGGTCTGTTTATCTTGGGACATTTTCTTAATCTGTTCAGTCTCACTGGCCAGGGCATCAATTCGGTCCATGATAGCATTCAACACTGTAGCAGTGGTACTGGATTCTCCGTCAGTCATTGTAGGTGTGGTTGGGGGTTCGATACTGAAGAGACGCCCTCTAGAATCACGACGCCAGGCCAGAATTCTACACCATGAAATGAGCTTTTTTAGAAAAAACGGACGAGTCCATGATGCTCAAAACCTATTGACAGACTATCAAAGAGGTGCTATCCAAATATAAAGAAAGAGAAAGGAGAAAACCGTCCTATCATAATTCCAACTCACTTCCCTATTTCACAAGGGCACTTCCTTAGAAATTAGGAAATAAATCAGAATCACCAATAGGGAAATAAAACACGACTGACCAAACAGGGCTCAAAGAGCAACACTAATTGCCGGTCCTTCATTCTTAGGACACTTTCCTTTGAATCGAAGGTCTTAGTCAAAACAAGCCAAAACAACCTAGTCACAGAAAAGGGTATGTACCTTTAGAATATTCTCTTCCATCCTCAAAATAGTCCTTTCGTTCTAAGGACCAAAATCCCTAAAATAAAGGGCCTATATTAAAAATATCAAAGTTTATCCAAGGGTACATATCCCTAAGGTTCTAGCATTCACAAACAAGGCTCACATCAAATTGGAACAATTTCGGTAGCATTACGACGCAATTATGTGCTAAAAGAAATTTGGCAGCATAACGGCGTAGGTATGTGTCAAGGGAAAATTTCGACAGTATAACGGTACAGTAAAATACCAAAAGGAATTTCGGCAGCATAATAGTACAATTGTGTGTCGAAATTTCGGCAGCATAACAGGTGTGTGCAAGCACTGTGGGGTAGAGTATCTTACAGGCTGTCTACATGGACTAATGCAAAGGGTAGGTATAAAGGTTCCTATTGCAGACCAATCCATATACCTAACCACATGTGACACATGGCGTGCCGCGTGGGTCAAACAGTACTGATTGATCTTTGATATACCCCGAAGGCTACTTGACAATAGGTTGATGGTTTCGTCATGATTGCCCTAGTGTCGAGTGGAGACAGGGATCAGGACTAGACCATCATTTGGCAAGGCAATATCGTCCTATCACACAATGACATGCAGCTAATATAACTAAAATGATATGCAGTCACACAAATGCAAGTGCTTGATTTTAATTAATTTAAGAAATTAAATAACCCAAATAAATCAATGAAGTTTAGCCCTCGATATCCCCAGCGGAGTCGCCAGTTCTGTGGACCAGCCTTTTGACGGGCTTTGATGGTGTGAGTCCACATCATCACCGGGCGATGTGATTAGGGGGGTTTAGAAAACAAACAAAGGAGTCGCCACCTTATTTTTAAGGAATAAGGAAACCATGAAAAATATTTTATTTTTTTAAATCAAAACAAAACAAACTCCATTTTCAATGAAAATATAGTCTACAAACCAGAGTTGGATCCGGGGGCTAGGTTACGACGTGGGAAGGTTCCAAGCTTTCACTTGTAGGCACCCACCTCGCCCTAATTAAAGGACTTCTAATTTATTTGGGCTATTTAAATCCTTAATGCAAACAATCCTAAATAATCTAATCAACCAAAAAAATAGTGATATAAATGCATTATCTATATTAGTTATATTAATAATAATAAAAAATATATACAAACAAACCCTAAGAACCTAGGACACCCTACGGGCATCCTAGGGCGGACTTGAGCCCTATTAGCGCCTACGTAACTTACTAGTATCACTTAGCAAGTATCAAAGTCCACGTAGTTCGACTACCCTAGGATTCTCCTATTGTAATCGATCACATCATCAAAGGTATTTCAACCTAATTCAAGACTCTAGCTTCGAGAGTTTTTATTCTTTCAAAATCATTTATTTGAAATCATTTCAAATTAAAAGATATTCATAAAATCCAAATATTCCAAATAACTCTTATCTTTAGAATTCAATTCCAATTAAAAATCTTTTTCAAGGATTTTTAAGAAAACAAATCATATGGGTAGGAATTTCATTCCAAAGTAAAAATCTTTAAAACATTTCGAATCTTTTTGAAAATCATTTAATAATCAACTATCTCATAAAATCATGTTTATTATATCAAAATCATTTTTAGAAAATCTCTCGAAGATAGACAATCAAATCGATTAAAATACTCAAATCTGAGTATGACTTTTACAACAAAGGAAATTCCTATGGAAGGTCAAGTGACCTTCCTAGCCTAGGGTCTCTAACTAGCCCTAAAGTTAATCTAAAAACCTAAAAATACTAATGCAATGCATGCTGAAATTTAAACAAATAAGCATGTAATTAATTCTAAAAATGCATGAAAATGCCCCTAAATGCACACTAATTAATCTATGTGAGCCTAAGCATATTTCTAAGTTGGATTTGGCCTAAAAATGATTTTTAGAATAAATTTAAGGACATAAACAAATCTGGACAGATTTGAATATGTACCTTAAATTACTCTAAAAACCATGAAAACAAAGAATAAAAAATGTGAAAATGTCCTAGCATGCTTTCTACATGAATATTTTAAATTACTATGCAAAAACATGTCAAAAATTACACCAAAATATGCTTAAACGATTGATTTAAACACAAGGGAAGGATCTCACCTTTGCACGCTCCCTCGTACACATTTTATATATTCAAACCAATAAATCCAAGTCGAGTGCTCAAATAATCATAAAAGAATCACAAGGGAAGGATCCCACCTTTGCATGCTCCGTCGTACACATTTTTCATATTCAAATGATCAAATCCATGGCAAGTGTTTAAATAATCATATAAAGCATAAACAAAAAGACTCAAGACTCATCACATATTAAAATAACATATTAACGTACTCATATTACCATTAAAATCACCAATCAATTATCATGAGATTCAAATAACAACATGAATATATCAACATTTACTCTAAACATGCTTACACATAAAATAACAACAAATCTAACCCTACTCATGCATGCATACATAAAATCACGACAAAACTAACAAAAATCACAACAATGCTAACCTAATCATACACATCAACCCTAACATGCATATTCACATAAAATAGTAACTAAGCTAAACAACCCTAAACATGCATTCTAACATAAGATAATAACTAAACTAAACAACCCTAAACATGTATTCTAACATAAAATCATAATAATGCTAGTTCTAATCATGCATCTACATATAAACAACAATAAAACTAATTTTAATCATGCATCTACACATAAAATCATAACAAAAACTAATCCTAACATGCATTTAATCACAATAAAAGACACCCTAATATGCTTACTAACATGCACTCATAATGAAACTAACCCTAATCATACATGCTTACATAAAATAACACCAAAGCTAACCCTAATCATACATATGACATGAAATAACGAATAAAACTAACCCTATCATGTTAAACATACTCATAGCAGAAAGAAAAAGAAAAGAGAATCCATCCCATATGAAAATCAAGAGGACTTACACCATAGCCTCATAAACTTATGTAAGAAATCATGAAAAATGAGAACCAAGGTTAAGGATTTACCCTTCGATCTCCTTCTTGGTTAGCCTCCTCCAAACTCCTAGCCTTGAGTTCTTACCCCTTCAATGGTGTAAGAATGAAGAGCCAAAAAATCTGTAGCCTCCTCTCCCAAAAAACCCTAAAATTCTCCTCCTCTCTCTAACTCCATAGTGCAGTATATATAGAGCTAGGGTTCAAATCCTTGAATGGTTAGGATTTAATCCTCTAAAAATGATC
Organism: Hamamelis virginiana; assembly: GCA_017140935.1. Taxonomy (NCBI): domain Eukaryota; kingdom Viridiplantae; phylum Streptophyta; class Magnoliopsida; order Saxifragales; family Hamamelidaceae; genus Hamamelis; species Hamamelis virginiana. The sequence continues at coordinate 20,433 of JAESVK010069986.1, forward strand.
CTAGGGTTTAGAATTGATCATGCTAGGGTTTAGAATTGATCATGCTAGGGTTTGCCAGCTGAAAACCCTTCGAATTTATTCCAAAAAAACAAACCAAATCAGCCAAAACAAGTGGGAAAGTTTCAAACATGCCAAAAATACAAAATGGGCTCGAGCATGCTGGTGACCATCCTAGCTAAGACGGTCACCGTAGTGATTTCCCAATTTTTCTTCCCCAAATTTTAGGGTTTTCATATTTTGGCCATATTTTGGTCAAATTTGATCCAAATCCGATGGTTCAGGGCTCAAAACGACCGTGTTTTGATCCTCCATATTTTTAGAATGTTTTTGGATTAAAATCAATTGACCATAGTAAAGGGTTTTAGCAAAAAGCTAGCCAATTGACCCGGTTGTGCCAAAATTGGTCATATGACCATTCTTTGTTTTGTAAAATTGATCAATTAGGCTTGTACCACTACTAAAAACATGGTTTTAACATGAAATTGGTACTTGACAACATGTTTTGAAAATCTTTCATTTTGGTGAAAATGACCAATTCACGGTCGATTTGAACAAAACCCTAATTCAGTTCATTCTTACCCGTGGGATCGATTTTGGGCGAATCTATCCCAACCATTCAAAGGTTCAATTGACACTTCAAATTCACTCCCCACATCCATATAAACCTCATGAGACAATCCGTTTCGAATTCGGAGGTCATTCGGAAATTATACGAGAAAAAGGACGAAAATGCCCTTCAAGTCGCAAAAACCCTAATTACCTATCGAGCTCTCATCAGAATGCCATGAAAATTTACAGGGATGTTCTGAAACACCTCAAAAGTCAAATGCAATACAAATGGGTTGATTCCAATCCAAATGTACACATGAAATAATGAATTGTCCTTTTCCTCAGAAAAGGGCAATTTGGTCTTTACAAGGCCAATTCCTCACCAAATGATCAGTTATTCCAGTTGATCATTTGTATGAACACATAGTAGAAATAATTGGTAAAAATGGGGTGTCCACAGTATTATTTCATCCTCTTCATTGGGAGTTGTTGTGCCCAATATATTCTTGTGTTTATCTTGATAATCATGAAATATTCATAATTCATTTCAAAGGGAGAAAGTATGATCCATTTTATCTTATTGCTCATCAATATGCAAAATGGACTTTGTTGTGAAGTAAAACGACAAGAGATCAATAAAAATATGATGTGAATCTCATGAAAACATATCAAGATCTCATAAAAAATTATGTATTCAAGGAAAATATGAATGTTGTCGGCTATTGATGAGTATCTTACCATTTCTTGTCTTTTCATCTTCTCTTTCTTTCTTTATGAGGTAAAAATACAGTGTCTTATCGGGCTCTAATTGGATTGAATTGTCATGAGTACATAGTTCTTGTCTCAAAGTCTTATAATTTTGTTATGATTACTTTTGGAGAAACGTTTTTTTCTTGGCAAGATGATTTTACCTCACACACGCACTTCGGCACATTCCATTACATTATATATCTCAATATTTTGGTGCAAAGTATACAATATTTGATACTTCTATCTCAATTCTCTCATAAAATCAAAATTTCATTGATTTTACCTATCTTGTAAGTATTTATTTATCAAGGGGGAGTAAAGTTTTGAATCTTATTGGGAACTATTGTTTTTGCTCCTCTTGAGTACCCATTTTTGAGTTTGGATTTGTGTTCATTGTAACGTATGTGACCATAGTTAATGAACTTGTTTAACATTCATTTTGTTACACACTCATCTCATAAGCTTTTCAAACTTGAAATTTGATAAATGTATTTGGATGTGAGCAATTCAAGTCGTCATAATTCTTGAGAATGTTGTTGCATTTGGTTTTGATTTAAGTTGTCATTTTCCTTGAGCTTATCATAAGAATCATTTTAAAAAGAATCATTTTCAAGCATCATGTTCGAAATTTTTAAACAGTTGATGAATTTTCCCGTGGGATCAAGCTTTTTAAAACTTTTGGTTGAAATTTTCCCGTGGATTTTCAGTTTCTTACCTTCTGTCTGGAGATGTTGGATCGATCCACCCATGAATTGGATCGATCTAAATAGCCTTGTTCATTATTTAACTTATTGTTTAGGCTAATTAGATCGATCCAGATGTGACTTGGATCGATCCAAGTGCGTATTTAGGGTTTTTTAGGGCAAATTTTCGGACATTTTTCTCTCATTTTTTCCTCTGTCTTCTGTGTGCATTGGTTTTCTCTCTACTAGGTTTCATTTTTGGTGCTAGTAAGCCTTATTTCTTGGCAAATTTGTGTTGGATTCTCATCATGGGTTCTTCCTTGTGTCATATTGTAGACATCCATTTTTTACCATGAGTATGGTCATGAATGGTTTCTTGTGATTTGAGGGGAGATAGGGTGTTAAAACCTTAAGTTGCCAATCTTACCCTTGTGAGTAGCTAGGTAGAGGTCATTATTGCATATAGGTTTTTAAGTCAGATTGAGTTGGTTCTTTTTGCATTTAGTTTTTAGAGAGTCTAAGAACATCCCTGTAAAATTTCATGGCATTCTGAGCCAGGCTTGATAGAAAATAAGGCCTTTTGTGACTTGAAGGGCAGTACTGTCCTTTGAATCACAAAAGCTCTGAATGACTGTCAATCCTATCTCGGGTGGTCTCGAGGCTTTGGCATGTATATTTAAGGTGTGTTTGGTAGCTAAGTTGATCAGTGGAAAGGTCTGTTAAGCCTTCTGGCTCATGTTTGGCTCTTGAGGCTCAAAAAGCCCTTTCAAGCTCAGATTAGGGTTTCGACCGGGAATGACTGGGATTTGATCTTTTTATCAAACCAAAGCCTTCAAAGGCTTAAAAACACTTTCTTGAAATGTTTTAAAACCTGTTTCGAAAAGAAGAAATGATTTCGAAAGCGATTGGTTAGCATATTTCAAAACCCTAATTTGGGCCCGGCAGGCCCTAAACAGCTAATCTGTTGACTTTTCCCTAAAAACTTGACTTTTTTCAATGAATTCTCACTTCAAACACTTCTTAAAACATGGAGAATCGAATCATGATCGTTTTGGCGCTTCAATCGTCGAATTTGGACTTAAAACGGACCCGAAAAGCCGAAACCGGGTCGAAACGGGCTGAGATAGACCCACATAGGGCAAAATTGGGCTCAAAGCTTGATGACCATCCCCGAAGGGATGGCCAACTGTCCATGAGGGACGGCCAACCATCCCACAGAGGATGGTCATCCGAGCTTTTTGCCTTCAGCTGCTAAATTTCAGTCTTTTACCTGCCTAGGACTCTTCCAAGTGCTTGCCATATGTCCAATTCGGCCTTGGGAACTTTGGGATAAATTAAAAGACCTTGGAAGGCTGGTTTAGAGCCCTTGGATCATTCCTAAGAGATTTTAACTCAGCCAATGATCAATTTTAGGCTTCCCTATAAATAGAGAGCCATGAAATCAGTTTTAACACAACACATAAGGCATTTAAAGAACCAAATTGGTAGAGTAAAGCCTCAAGGCATTACTCCAACCCTCTAAGCAACTTAAGTTGCATCTTTGAAGTCCTTGGAGTCCTTGGAGTTTGAAGAAAAGGCTTGGAGCAAGAGAGAAGGAAGCAAAAAAGGTTAGTATAATTGTGAAATCTGTTTTAAGTTCTTTTGCATTCTTCTTCTTCTTCTTCTTCTTCCTTCTTCTTCAATGCCATGTTAGGGATTGGTACCTAAGTTGGGTATTCAAAGGTTAGGATTAGTTGCATATAGGTTAGCATGTGGATTTTTTTGCATTTATGATTAGTTTGTTTTGATTATGTTAAATTAGTATAGGTCAATAGGAACATGTTTAGGTATGTTTATATCATTTATATTTATGTTTAATGCTTGAAACATCATATGAAATGTGTTCGAGGGAACAAACTAAGGTAAGTCCCATCCCTTATGTTTAAAATTGGTGTTTTTTCAAACATGGTGCATGATTATTTTGGTATATCATATTAGGTTGCATATTAGGACATTTACACTTCTTTTATTTATTTCATTTTTGGGTTTTAAATTCATTTTTTGGTTGCATATAAATCTATCCAAGGTTTAAAGTAACTTTAAAATGGATTAAAAAAACCATTTTTAGGATCCAAACTGACATAGAAACATGCCTAGGTTCACATAGATAACTTAGATTGCATTTAGGACATTTTTTATGCATTGTTTATATTCTCTATTGCATATTTAGTATATTTTATATAAATTCCAGCATGCATAATGTTAGTATATTAGGTGTTTAGACTGACCTAAGACTAGTTAGAGACCCTAGAACTAGGGGGGTTACTTGACCCCACTTAGGACTATCCTTTGTTGTAAGAATTGCAATAGTAATCGAGTTCTACCTAATCTAGTAGTCTACTTCGAGAAAAACTCTAAAAGTAAGTGATTTTGAAAGTGTTTGACTTGGAATGAAATTCCCTTTTTAATACAAAAAAAGTGTTTTGATCAAATTCAAACTCTCGAAGTCAGAGTCCTAGATAAGATAGAATTCCTTCGACTAAGTGGTTCATTACAATAGGAGAGTCCTAAGAAATAGAACTGAAAGGAATCGTTCGAAATACATGGAATCGCAGCGGAAGACAAAATAAAATTTTTATAAAGATGATTCCATCATCGAATATCCTAACCATGATCGTACAAGCATAGGGACATATGATTTACATATAAGCATATATATTTATCAAACATAAATAAATCTTACTTGATACGCCTTTCGATTTGCAATTGTTGATCTCGAACTTCAAATGGATGAAGTCTCCAACGAAGTCCACACGAACACAAAACCGCTTGAATCCTTGAAGCTTCTCAACAATGGAATAATCAAGCTTGAGAGAGGGAGAGAAACTTTTTCTCTAAAGTGAGGATGGAGGCTTAGTGCTAGCATGTCACAAGCTCTAGTATTTATAGAAAACCCCTAGGGTTTCTATTTAATACTTATTTCCAAAAGTAACTTAATTCCTTTTATATATTACTAATTAATATATAGCTTAATTCCTTATATATACTCACAAATAATATATAAGGTTATTATTGGAATTAGTTTTAGGAAATTCCCTTCTCTCTTTAATTCAAGAGACTTTCTTATGCTCTTTGTTTGTGTGTGACCCATTGGGTTCACCCCAACCTAGCAGTGACTAGGGACATCTCCATGTCTCCTAAAATAGAAACTTTCTATTTAAAGGTTTAATTGAAACTATTCCAATTATGCCCTCATTGATAACACTTATCAATAGGCTTTCACTGGTCATGAGTGACATCTAGCAATGTGTCATGACATGCCCTAGGTTTGGGTGAATAGCAGAACTATGTGAACCCTTCTTGTTACTTAATCCTTTATCCCCTAACGTCACAGTTAAGATATTTAGGGTATGGATAGAAGTCAAAACCCTATCTTAACTTTCTTGTCATATGTTCTTCAAATTATAATCTCAATAAGATGAACCCTATGAAACCCTTTCATATTTCATCTATCACTCTGGCCAGAGATTCACATTGAGAGTTATATTTGAGAACTGACCCTGACATTCTCTCTCATAACAGTGAGAGTGATGATTCCTTATTGACCACTCATATGCCTTCATGCAAGACTTATTAGAGCCAATGAGTGCCGACTACAACCTTAAGATCAAGGCTGTATAAAACACTATCAAACCCTAACAACTTAGGCATAAGACATCCATGGTGTCTCAGGTCTTAGGATTACCAAATAGACGTAACATAAGAATATTCCTTTAACTTAATATCCATAGGAATATTCTAGTAGATCATGTTCAGTGTACATATTCTCTAATATGCACCCACAGATTAACCTAAGTGTCACTACACTGATAGGAAAGACTACATATCTTCCCATTGGAGTTAGTTTAAATCTGTGCTACTCTTGTCGGTTTAATAAATGTCATCTTTAATAAACCTATGAGCAGGAACTCTTTTAGAATAAATGTGTATGAGAAATATGAGTCTTCATATCTCAACAAACTTGAGATACATATTTCTTTTATCATTTATTCATGGACATTATCGTACATATAATTGAATATATAGATGATAAGTAATACCTTCTTATCCTAATATGAAATAGATATGCACTTTAGGATTGGTTTTAGGGCATACCTCTAACAAGAACTACGTGGACTTTGATTCTTATCAAGAGACTGGTAATGTACGTAGGCAGTCAATAGGGCGCAAGTCCAATCTTTGGAGGACTCTATGTCTCCTAAGGTCTTTAGGAATTTGATTTTTTATTATTATTATTATCTATTATCTAGTATTATCTACACTACTTTCTTGGTTGATTAGATTTGATAGGATTGTTTTTTATAAGATTTTGATAAAGCCCAAACTTAATTAGGTGACCTTTAATTAGGGTGAGGTGGGTGCCTACAAGGAGTTCCTTGGAACCTTCCCACTTCATAACCTAGCCCCCGAATCCAACTTTGGTTCGAAGACTTGCTTTTCCTTAAAATATGGAGTCAATGTTTTATTAAAAATAAAACTCTTTTTGTGGTTTCCTTGTTCCCTAAAAATAAGGTGGCGACTCCCAGTTTTTTACAAACTCTTATCCTTTTTCAAAACCCAATCTTGAGTGGATAATAGAGAAGAATAAACGTGGATAATAGAGAAGAATAAACGTGGATAATAGAAAAGGATAAATTGAGACGGATAAAGATCATCCACAATCCACGATGACCCAAAGTGAACAAAGGCCTCTCGATCCCTTGGGATATTTGGCTGGTTCACAGATTGGCGACTCCGCTGGGGATGTCGAGGGCTAAACTCCAATTAATTATTTTTGGGCTTTTCAATTTCTTAATTTAATAAAATCAACCACTGGCATTTGCATGACTGTTTGACTTTGAATTCTGCATTGTGTGCGCATTGACTCTGTATGTTTAGGACGTTGTATGCTAAAGCCAACGATGAGCCTAGCCCTGGGCCCAGTCTCTTTGATTATTGGGTTTCATGTATGCGAAAGACATCACTCTTCTCGCCACGTACCCTCGGATATATCAAACGAACCAGTCACGTACTGTTGGACCCACGCGGCATTCCTGATGTCACATGTGGTTAGGTATATCGATTGGATCGAGCGAGTAAGGGACACTCAGCCTACCCTTTGCATTAGTTCATATAGACTGTCTCCATAGGACACATACCCTACATCGCCTGTCACACACTATTGTAATGTTATGCTGCCGGATTTTCCCCACCGGTTTTGTATTGAGCCTTGATTGTGAAGTGTGTAGAACCACTAGGACTCGAGTTTGTAGGACTATACCCTTTATGAAATGCCCTAAACTCTTAAAGACTGTGCTCTCAAAGAGTTAAGGTACTTGATAAAGGCTTAGTACCCTACGTACTTATGGGTTTAGGTCTGTTGTAGTGTTATGCTGTCCGAATAGTGATGTCCGTTCATAGGCCTTAGATAAGTTTTAAGTGTGGGCTTTAGGCCCATATCTTTTGATAAGAAAGTTTAGGCCTACGATAAGATTGAGATGAGAGTTTGGGGAGTTTTTGATGAGATTCTTGGTGGGGCTATAGGCCCATCTTCAGAATGAGAGATTGAGATTGGTGTGTGGGTTTTAGGCCCATACTTTTGCCAATGTGTAGTTTATTGTCCTTTTTCATCCTTTTTCACACTGGAAGCTCTCAGTTGATTCAAATCCTTTCCCATTTCTTTTCCCAGCATTCTGGATTGGCGTCATGATTCTAGTGGTCGGTTAATTAACTTGAAAAGGTTCATCCGTTGATTCAGAAATGTCTAGTCACGAGGATCATACCCCTATTGTTGCTGAATCTAAGGAAAGACAGTGGATGAGAAGATCGAGGCACTTTTAAAAGTAGTCCAAGAGTTAGTCCATCAGAAAGGAGAGGAGGATAAGGTGCGAGCCCGTACTAATCCTCTGTTTGATAATGTTGATGAGGAGGAATGTTTCTTTAAGCCTAAGATAGTTGCTGAGCCCACCAGGTCTGGTCCAGAATTTGGTCAGCCCGTTGATCTGGATAAAGAGTCCAAACCCAAGGCCCTTGCCTTCTTTTCCGCCAAGCCCATTTTGTTGAGTAGTAAGGTGGAAGCCCTAGAAAAAGCCTTGAGAGGTATCAGAAAATCCGACTACTTGGTAGATATGTCGTCATTATCTTTATTCCCTAAGGCCCGTATGCCCGCTCATTTTAGATTGCCTGAGTTGGAGAAGTTTGATGGGATGGGTTGTCCCAAAACCCACCTGAAGATGTATATAAGGGCCATGCACCCTCGAGGGGCTAACGATGACCTGCTAGACCAAATGTTCCACGAGACATTGGCTGGATCCGCTCTGAAATGGTTTCTGTCACTGGATGAGTCTAGAATGAAGACATGTGAAGATGTATGCATCGAGTTCAGCAATCACTACAGGTATAACACGGAGGTTGACGTCACTAGGAGGGGTTTGGAGATTACTAAGCAAGAATCTAGGGAAACCTACTCAGCATTCATCACCTGTTGGAGGGCCAAGGCTTCCAAAATGCCTAACCAATCTGAAGAAGAAGAACAAATCCGCTTGGTGGTGAAGAATTTGCTCCCAGTTTATCATAAACACCTGTTCTCCCAATACCTTCCTAATTTTCGAGCCTTGGTCGCTGCTGGTACCCAAGTAGAGGATGCCCTAGCCAATGGGACCCTCAGAACTAATAAACCCTATAAGAACCGCTATCCTGTCATCAATGGGTGGGCTACTGAAGCCATCGCCATATCTCAGCCTGCCCCATTCACCCAACCCTTTTCCTTAGGAAATAAACCATTCAGAAAATTCACCGAGCTTTACATGCCATTAGATTGAGTCTTTGAGAAATTAAAGGCTTGAGGCTTGCTTCAACCCATAGAACCCAAGCCCACACCCAATTCATTACCTAGAAATTACAATGAAAATAAATATTACAACTTCCATCAATCCAAAGGTCATACTACCAACCGTTGCATCCGCCTTCACCATAAAGTCCAAGACCTCATAGATAACAAAACCATTTCCCCACCTTCTCAACCCAATGTCAATCCACTTCCTACCCATGCAGCCCCACCACCAGCCAATATCAATGTCATCCATGACGACCCTTATAGCCACTGTGAGCCCATTCATCTTCACCCTTCATTCCGTATCACCACAGTCGAGGTGTCCCATCCCTGTCAAACCCTTAAGCCCATTACCTCATTCAAGCCAAGTTCCAAGAAAGCCTTTTCCAAGACTAGAACCAGCCAGCGAGAGTTGCGAAAGAGATATGAGGCCACAGATCCTAAAGTAGGCCTGTTGGGTGAACCAAGCGGAAATTTCGATTTCTATGTCCTTTATCCAAGGGTAGAGAAGCCCACTTTTGAAAAGCCCATTGTCCCTACTAGTTGGGATGATGACTTGCCTGAAGAGAGTGTTCATATGGCTCAGGTTGAACCCGAAGATTCAAACCTCATTCTTTCTGAGGAAGATAGCCAGGTTATCCTCAAGAAGCATTTTGAGAATAGAACCTTCATGACCGCCAAGACCACCAATATGAATGGGGAAGTTTGTTACTTAGCCATTTATCCAAGGCAACCATGGGTCACCCAATGTTTCAAGTTAAGATTGGCTTCTGCCGAGTCTACTGTAGATGACGGGTCAGGAAGTGAGGTTGATATCATAGAATGGGAAGATTTGATCAATACACCTGAAGAGATAGCAGATATTTGGGCCAGCAATGAAGAAGATGTTAACCATGTCACTAGGGGAGGTCGTCATTTCAAGCCCACTCACTTGGAATCTGATAATCCCTTAAGAGAGTTAGAGAGACTCCAACGCATTGAAGTTCAAGAAGAAGAGGTTGAGGTATTGAAACAACTCAAGCGAACTCAAGTCAATATCACCATCTGGGGACTTTTAATGGCTTCACAGAAACATAGGCAGACCGTGCTCAGGCTACTTGACCAAGTCCAGATTCCCATCGACATTTCACCCGAAGATTTAGTTGGTTTGGTCTGTCCAGTTCAGCATGGGCAGCCGATATCCTTCACAAAGTCAGACCTTCCGAAGAAAGGGCCTCATCATTTGCAAGCTTTGTATGTCACGGTGGATACTATGGGCAAGAGGATTCCAACTGTATTAATAGATAATGGGTCAGCTCTAAATGTATGTCCTCTAAGCACTGCCACTTCCTTGGGCATTGACCCGTCAGAATTCAAGCCGTCAGGGCAAACTGTGAGAGCATACAACAACACTTGAAGGGAAGTGATTGGCATGGTCACCTTACCTTTAGCCATTGGGCCTGTGGAGTTTCAAGTTGATTTCCAAATATTAGATGTGACTGCTTGCTTCAATCTCTTACTTGGTAGACCGTGGATCCATCCAATTGGGGCTGTGCCTTCCTTTCTCCATCAAAAAGTTAGTTCCCCTACAAAGGCTCAGTTGTGACATTAAAAGGAGGTTCTGAAATCACTCCTACCCGTGTACCCATCTGTGAGATCAAGCCCGAGTTCGAAGAGGTACCATTGACAGGCTTTGAGTATATACAATGTGTAGAGGTTGAGCCAGGATGTAAAGAGAAAATGGTATTAGATCACAATCCGTATGGAAATATGCAAGTGGGCCAGATCATGAAAGACATTGACTTCTTCCTGGGAATGGGCTTAGGTCGTCGTCATAAAGGCACACCTAGCCCCATCGAGTATCCCTCAGCAATTTATCCTTTTGGATTGGGCTAGAGTATCGAAGCTGACAGAAAAGAGATGGCACAGAAAAGAAGAGAAAGACAGTTGGCCAAAGAAGAAGGACGGGTCCCTAACCTCACTCTGAAACCTTATCGGCACACTCTAAATGAGGTCTTTGTCAAAGAAGGAGATGATTTCCCTTATTGTGGATTCCCTGAGCCTATTTACCTTGAAGATCAGAAAGCTAGAGTTCCTGGGTTTGAAATTTTCTTTAACACTCCACTACCTCTCTCTCCAACTACCATAATGGCCGAATAACATACAGAGTTTGACTGGGTCAACCATATCGATGAAGTTAGGGGCTATGTTCAAAGAGATCGCCTGCATCGAAGAGCATGTTCATGAACCTGATCCTATCCACCTCATTAAAGATACCCACCAGTCCATTGACCAATTGAAGCCTTGAGAATGAGCCTCGAGTTGAAGACTCAGTCGCGAAAGATTCGCTTGTTAGAAGTGTGCCCTAAAACCAATTAGTAGATTGTACTTAGGGAACTTTATTTCATTTATGTTATTGTATGAATCTTATTCATCTATAAAATCGCTTTTATATTATCATGTAAACTTGTGTTATATATAACTGTTTATGATAATGTCCTTGAATAGTATGATAGAGAATTGTATCTCAAGTGTTGAGATAGAGAGACATGCAATTCTCAAGAACATCTATTCTAGATATGTTCCTGATCATAGGTTTATTTATTTGGGCGATAATAAACCGTTAAGATTAGCTCAAGTTATACTAGCTCCAATGGGAGGATGGTGAGTCTCAAGCCATCTGTGTAGAGACACTATAGTAAACCTGTGGGTGCTTGTTAGAGAACAAGTACACTGAACGTGACCAATATGAGTACAGCTTATGGAGATGTATTTGAATGTCAAAAGCTGTTCATGTGTATAGTCACATTTGTAATCCTCATACCTGAGACACTACTGGTTATCTTATGTATGAATTACTAGAGTTTAATAGTATCTTGTATATGAAAGGTTCTGTGAAAAACCACAGACATGGATTCGCAGCGGAAAGGTAAAACAAAAACTTTTTCTGTTTTATAAAACAATCCATGTACACAAAACCTCCAAGAACGATACAAGCATCGGATCATATATATTAATAAACACAATTAATTAAAGCAAATAAAAACTCACTTGATTGTGTTCTTCGGTGTAGGAATCCTTCGAGTTTCAAACGGATGAAACCTCCAAAGCGTATCCACACGAGAGCAAAACTCCGAAAGCCTTCCTTGTCTTCCACAACCCTTTGTGGCAAGCAAGAATGGAGAGGGAGAGGAGAGAGGCTGATTTTCGGCCCTAGGGTTTCCTGTGCCTTAGAGTGTGTGAAACACTCTTATTTATAGACTTTCTCCTCTTTGGGGGGTGTTTGGTTACTAGTGCTAGCATGACCAATCATCCTCGAATAGAGTAATCCTATTCTCGGTTAGTATTGACTTTTAATCAATTAACGTTTAATTATTAAAGTCAAACAAACGCCATGATAGGATTCCCCTCTCTCAAGCTTAAGGAACTCACTTACTCTCTATTGTGTGTGACCCTTTGGGTTCACCCTAACCTAGCAGTGACAGGGACATCTCTATGTCTCCCAAAAATAGAAACTTTCTATTTTAAGGTTCAATTGGAACGATTCCAATTTTGCCCTCATTGATAACACTTTATCAATAGGCTTTCACTGGTCATGAGTGACATCTAGCAACATATCATGACATACCCTAGGTTTAGGTGAATAGCAGAACTATGTGAACCCTTCATGTTATTTAATCCTTCATCCCCTAATGTCACAGTTAAGATAATAGGTATGGTTTTAGTCAAACCCTATCTTAACCACTTGATATCTGTTCCACAAAATATAATCTCAATAAGGTAATCGCAGTGAAACTCTTTTCACTGTTTACCTATCACTCTGGCCAGAGGTTCCCTTTGAGAATTATCTTTGTGAACTTATCCTGACATTCTCTCTCATATAACTGAGAGTGATGATCCCTTATTGCACACTCATCCATCTTCATGCATAACTCATTAGAGCCAATAAGCACCGATTACAACCTAATGGATAAGGCTGTACGAGATACTATCAAACTCTAGCAACCTATGCACAAGACAGCTATGGTGTCTCAGGTCTAAGGACTACCAAATTAATGGACATAACACTAGAATATTCCTTTGACAGAACTACCATAGGAATACTCTTTGCAGATCATGTTCAGTGTACATATTCTCTAATATGCACCCACAGATTAACCTAAGTGTCACTACACTGATAGGAAAGACTACCTATCCTCCATATGAGTTGGTTTAAATCTGTGCTACTCTTCATACGGTTAATTAAATATCCACTTTAATAAACCTTCGAGTAGGAACTCTTTTAGAATAGATGTATATGAGAAATATCAGTCTCTCTATCTCAACTCTTTGAGATGCATATTTCTCTTATCATTTATTCATGGACCTTATCATATATGTGAGAACATATTAGATAAGTTATACCTTCCATATATAGATAATATGAAACTCAATATACGCTTTAGGATTGGTTTTAGGGCATACTTCTAACAGTTCCTTGTCGCCAAGTAACAATTCCACACTAAAATCATGGAGATAC
>JAESVK010069987.1:0-49602 GCA_017140935.1 Hamamelis virginiana
GCCACCTCACCTGCTGACATGGGCATGCTACCCTGCAACGCACCCAAGAAGCATCCACTGGACTCGTCGTCCCCATCTTTAGAACACGCAGACAAAGCTGTGTCTTCATGAGTATGAGCTGGGACTAAAACCTCACTAACACCCAAGTCATCAATGCCACCAGCATCTGACCCCTCATTACTGTCACTCAGAATACATTTAGGGCAGTCTTCAATGGTGGCACAGGAACAATCACTTTCACTTCCATCATCACAGGAAATAACACCTTCACAACCAGGTGTAACACCCTCAGTTTCAGATGGGCTAGAGCTACATGCAAGAGCATGAACGTTCACCGGATTCAAAAAAGAGGATAAAATAGAGTTTAGTTCAGCACACCCTGTCAACCCTTTTCCTTCTCTAGCTAAGAGATCCTCAAGCCCCTTTTTTACGATAATACAAGACTTTAAGTCCACGCGTGCACGGATCTGGCTTCTAAGAGCATAAGCAGTTTCCTCTAAACTCCAGTTTTTGATTTTCATAAGATTAAGAACCTGCTTCACCTCATCCGAATCATCCGAACTAGCACCTACCGGCAAACTCACATTGTCTACAACATTTACCTTATCATGAAAAGCTTTGAGGGACATCTTGGTACCTCTCTGCATGGAGAACAACCAGAAAAACCCCAAGAACAGCTGTAGAGACCCCCACACCCGAGAGCTTCTCTCTCTAACCCATTTTAAGTCGCATTAGGATCATGTTGAACTTAACTCCTTTTTATCCTCCTTTTTGAATCCTTTGAACATTCATGAACATAGTTCGATCTCAATTTTTGGGGTTGGGAAGAATGAGAGTGAGGATGTTGTTTCCAGTTTTGCTGGAAGTGATAGTGATTGTTGTTCTTGTGCTACCCTTGAAGATTGCCCTAAATGCCAGCTGAGTGATAGCGACGATGGGGTAGCTACTGCTTCTATTGCTGTTGATCAGTGTGTGGTCAGTGTGGATTGTCCATCTGTTGATCAGTGTGTGGGCATTGAGGATGTTCCATCTGTTGGGACTCCAAATGTTAAGCATGATGCCATTGCTCGCCTGCCTAAAAAAAAAAACCACATTCAAATCTGTTCATGGATTGAAAGTGGCTTTAAAGTAAGTTAAAAACCATTTTTAAGGCCAAATTTAACTTAGACATATGCCTTGGTTCACATAGTTAAATTAATATGCATTTAGGACATTCTTCATGCATTGTATGGTTAATATTATGTTGTTTATTTAAATTTCAGCATGCATTAAATTAGTATGATAGGACTTTAGATTAACTTAGAATTAGGTAGAGACCCTAGGAATTATCCAAAAAAAAAAAAGGTAGAGACCCTAGGTTTAGGAAGGTCACTTGACCTTCCCTAGGACTTTCCTTTGTTGTAAAGATTGCATTCAAATTCAAGTAGTTGATTGAGTCTAAGAGTCTATCTTTGAGAGAGATTTCAAAAAAAATAATTTTTGTTAAAAATAATTGATTTATTAAATGATTATCTCATGAAATGAGAATCTTTTAAACGAGTTAATATTGAAAATAATTTCTTTGAAAAAGAAATGATTTCTGGAATGAAATTCCATGGATAATGATTTTAAAAAAAGAATTTTAAATTGAGGTTTTTTTTTTTTTTTTTTTTTTTTTTTTTTTTTGGATAATTAAGAAATATATTACCAAAAAACAAGATAAAACAAGAAAACGCAAAGCACGAGCCACAACAGGAGGCTACACAACACTAAACCCCTAGCCAAACAGAAACCTCTTACAACCCAAGAGGCTAGGAGAAAAAAACAAATCATTTTGAGGTTTACTTCTAGAAGATAAGTTTTATCTTTTAAAAATTCTAAATGCATTAGAAATCTTTTAATTATCAAATCATTTTGAAAAGCAATTTTGAATGGATAAAAATTCTCGAAGATAGTATCTTGGATAAAGTCGAACACTTTTAAATGATGTAGTTCATTACAATAGGAGAGTCCTAGGGTGATCGAACTACGTGGACTTTGATCTCTATCAAGAAACTGGTAAAGTACGTAGACAATCAATAGGGCGCAAGTCCAATCTTAGGTTGACTCTTGTCTCCTAAGATCATTAGGTTTCTTTTATTCTTTTATATTATCTATTATTATTTAGTATTATATACACTACTTTTTGGTTGATTAGATATGATAGGTTGTTTTTTTTTTTTTTTTTATGAGATTTTGATAAAGCCCAATAGAGGAGACCTTTAATTAGGGTGAGGTGGGTGCCTACAAGGAGTTCCTTTGAACCTTCCCACTCCATAACCTAGCCCCCGAATCCTACTTTGGTTAGAAGACTTGCTTTTCCTAAAAATATGCAGTCAATGTTTTATTGAAAATAAAACTCTTTTTGTGGTTTCCTTGTTCCCTAAAAATAAGGTGGCGACTCCCAATTTTTTTACAAACTCTTATCCTTTTTCAAAAACTCAATCTTGAGTGGATAATAGAGAAGGATAAACGTGGATAATAGAGAAGGATAAATTGAGACGGATAATGAATAATCCACAACCCACGATGATTCAAAGTGAACAAAAAGGCCTCCCGATCCCTCGGGATAGGTGGCTGGTTCATACAAGGGTGTTCTGGATCGATCCAATTTCAATTGAATTTCAATTACAGTAGCTATGTAAAAGTTCATATCAATTTGGATCAATCCAAGCCTTCTCTGGATCGATCCAAGTTCGTGAAAAACTGATTCTCTTTTACTTTTTACCCTCTTTTATGATTGGTCATTTTTACCACCTATTTAAGGATTAGGTCATCCGAGATTCTCTAGAGCTCACCCGCCAGAGAATGTTTCTAAATTGAGCCTTAATCATCTTCTTCTCTTGTGTTCTTCCTTTCTTGGTGAGATTCATGTTTAATATCCATTTATACCTTATTGATTGCTTTTAGCTTAGTCTATAAACCTTGGAATCCAAACTTCAACATCTATGGTGAGAAATTTCTATGGAGATATGACATTTCTCATGGCTCTTCAATGAAGGCATCAAGAGTGAGGCCAATGGGATTAGTTGCTGAATAAGCTGTGAAGATGGAGGACTCATTGGGATGAGTTGATGAGATCTTAGTACACTAGGCCAGGTTTGGTGAGATCGAGTGTATGGTATAATCTCTATACTCCCTTTTTCATAGTGGATTGCGGTTGTTCTCCCGTGATTTTTTTCCTGAAAGGGTTTTCACGTATATCTTGTATTGAGTTACTGTTTTGAGATATAATTGCTAACTATCAATAAGGATGGAATGATTTCTATGTTCATGGATCCCTTTTGATAGTTGAAATGTCTTTAATATATTTTGATCACAAGGTGTTTGTTTTTATTCCTAAAAGTATGAAATCAGTTTGATGATGGTGTGTAATTTTAATATACTTGTGATTACTTGTTGAGATATTTGTGAAGTTCTATCGATCTATAGGGGATTAGGTTTTTCAATTATTATTAGTCCTTAATTATCCTCCCCCTGTCCTCCTAAAGGCTATGGTGGAATCATCTTTGACATATAATAAGTAAGGTCTAGGCCCAACTAACATATATCACATTTATAAATGGGCCATGGAATGATTATGGACTTTTAAGGTGGGTTCAAACTTTGAGTCAAAAAGTTGAACCCTAGTCTATAGGGAGGGTTGGGAGATCGTAATTAAAAAATTATGTAATTATTACATAAAGACTAAAAGGTCTTCTCAAGCTCTTGTAGTCCTCTCCAAGTCCTTCTCAAGTTCTTACGTTCCTCTCGTACAAAACTCCACCATGTATCTTCCGCCCACCATTCGTATTCTTGAATATAATTGTACATAATAATTTATATAAAAGAAAGGGGATTAAGGAGAAGGGAAATACATAGGGATAGAGAGGGAAAGAGGCATGCAAGCCCTAATAAAATTACATTACGTTAAATTTAAACAACTTTAGATACAACCCTTTGAAAACCATACACATCACATGCGGCCAATCACATCTTATTTAGTTGGTCTTAAGTCCATAATCATTAATTCTCAATTACACAATCACATTGCATAAATAAAGGCAAAAAAATAAATAGCAATGATGACAATGGCATATAATTAATTAAAGTTGTTCTATTATTATTATCTCATAACAATAATAAAGACCTTTTTAATTATCCAAAAAAAAAAAAATAATAATAATAATAATAAAGACCTTTTAATCTCATTAAAAAGGTCCTATCATATCTCACATGACTATTCAAGTTTCTTTCCAAAACAAGTAAAACACCTAATTGAAACCATTAGGGTTTTATATAAAATTTAATTTGAGAAATCAATATCTTAATTCATACCATGAAATTAACACTTTAATATGCTTAGTAGATTAATCAACATTAAATTACAAAAGTGGAATTAAATAATAACTCAAACAAAAATTCTATAAAAGAAACAATTCAGTTTTTTCAACAAAACTATAGAATTCAGCTACTGTTTTGGGACTTTACTTTCACATATTAAAACAAAATTTTAAAATCTGAGAATACTCGATTTCACTAGGTTTTTAAGTCCTCTTTCAAATGGCATAGGTCTCATTTTGTGATTCTAATATTTGGTATCACTTTAAAGTGTTTTGTGACATAAACTACAATCCCAGACAAAACTGAGTTTTCTTCACAAATAGCTTTGTGTGGCCCTACCTAAATCGAATCAAGTCATGGGAATACTTCAATTCCTAGGTTTTTCAGTCCTCTATTCAATGGCTTAGGTCTCATCACGTGATTCCAACATTTGGTATCACTTTAAGGCATTTTTTGACATTGACTCAAAATTGGACAAATTTGAGTTTTAATCACAAAAACCTTAGTGCGGCCATCCTAGGTCAAATTAAATTATGGGAACACTTCCTAAACTTAATTAAGACCTTAAATTAATAAAGTTGATAGGAGGCAAGCTTTGTAGGTCAATGAAAACATTTTTCATAGATTTTACAAAATCTACAGTGTTGCTGTCCACAGTGGACAGTACACTGTTTTAACTTTAAAATAGTTTTAAAATTAATTCAAATGATATAAATTCATGCCAAAACATTTTTAACATGTTAATATATCATTAAGCAATAGCCCTTAATAATTTTAATCAAATTTAAATACCAATACATCATATGAATTGCCTTAAATTCTCAAGAACACTAAAATGGGTTTTTAAAATTCTAGTTTCATGTAACCTATTTATTCTTCACTTTTGATTTTCAAAATCCTTAAAATTTATTTTGAAATCAATATAAAAAATTTATAAAAGGAGTGAAGAGTAGTAGGCATGAAACAAATAAGTGGTCAAGCCCATTAGGGTTTCCAAAACCCTAGTAGGTCGTGACCTAAAGTGAGAGAAAAAGTGAGCTAGGATTTGGATGGGGTTAGGGTTTCACAAATCCTACCTTATCCAAATCATATTAGGGTTTCCATAAACCCTAATTAGGGTTGCCTCTTTTTTTTTTTTTTTTGGATAATTAAGAAATATATATACCAAAAAAAGAATTACAGCGCAAATGCCATCCTGGCGACAAGCCGCAGCTTAAAAGCCCAATAGGCCAACCAACCTCCCTAACCTATAAAAGAAAACTCTTACAACCCAAGAGGCTAGGGGAAGGTAAAAACAAATACAAATACAATGGAAGTTCAACACCCTTCCAATTGCATGTAAAAAGTCTAACAACTAGACCTGTAAACTCATCAACCGACATTATAATTTAGCAATAAAATTGAACACTGCCGGTCAAACGGACAGAAGCACGACCATCAAAGCCGTCAAGAGCAAGCCCAAAGCCCAACTGCAACATCACGAAAAACGTGATATGAAAAGCAAAACCACCAGCTCACGCTTACATACAAATAAAACCCATGAAGATCCTGAAGCATAAAAAAGGAAACCCAACAACATCCCAAATTAGCAAAGCTAAGGACCATGAGCACGGCAGCAAGGAGACTCAGAGGAGCATAAACCGATGCACCAGAGGACCAGCATGCACTCAAAGAATCCACCAATTGGACATCTACCATGCGCACGGCCAGCAGCCACCTGCCCAAGCCCAAGCAAGCAGAAACTGCCTTGGGACCAAGAAAAGCACGAAAACCCATGGAAGCATGAGAAAGCTACCACTCGAAACCTGCGCAACCCAAGTTGCTTCCATGATGAACCTGCAAACCCAAAGCAAATACACAGCCAAAGGAAACCAAAACACGTGCACAGCCAGCACCAATAACACGCAGGTCAATTCCTTTGAATGTACAGCAATACCAAACATAAGAGCCACGCGCTTAAACCTCATGAGAATAAAAAACACGAAATAAGGAAGAATAAGCCATGGCCAGCAAAAGCCACCAATAAAAAACTGAAGCCCAGAAAAATAATGCTAACAAGACCCAAGAAAATCATCCATAATAAACCATATGATCCTCGTAACGAAGAAGGACCAAACCAGATCTGTAACATCATCAACACTGATGCGTCATTAGGATTTGGAAATAAACACGCGCATCTTCAGAGAAACTCCACTTGCGCAATTAATGCATCAAGACAGGAAACTCCACTTGCGCCACTTGCTCCTGCTTACACTCAACCGGCCCCACGTTTAACAAAACGTGGTTTAAGAAAACCACCACCCACCAAGGAGAATAAAATACCATAGATGCAAGATGTCCAGCTCCTAAACATAACATGGGCCAATCCCAAAGCAGCAAGAGAACTAGCACCATGTGCGGGACAAATAAAAAACTCCCAAAGGAAAGCCACAACCGAATATATAATTAAATAATAGATCCCAAGACATGAACACTTGGGTTACGTGGGCTACGTGGGCTGCCACTAACCAAATAAAAAAATAAAACCACTTTGGCTACGTGGGCTGCCACCCACTTTGCTAGCAGCTACACATGAAAGCGAAAAGCCAAATGCAAATAAAGCATTAAAGCCACCCATGGTAATTGTAGCGCCACGTGGAAAAGATATTTCAAATGCATTTAATGCATTCACCAACCGAGATAGGAAACTCCTCATGCGCATCAACACTTTGAGTAAAAGAAGACCCAAGACTAGCATTAAATGCCCCACTTGCATCCATAAAAGTGGCGGCAACTCTAGAAGAATATACAACTCTTCCAACCTTGAGACCCATGGGACCCGTGCCAACAACCCACTCAAACAGAGAAGAGACATGGCTGCACAAGTCTCCTCACGCAAAACAAAGCCTTCACATGGATTTACGAACCCAATGACAGCAGCCTTCACACTTTCGCACCATGAAAAACAATAAAAAAAGATAACGTCACCATCACAAGGTCC
Source organism: Hamamelis virginiana (assembly GCA_017140935.1). Classification (NCBI taxonomy): domain Eukaryota; kingdom Viridiplantae; phylum Streptophyta; class Magnoliopsida; order Saxifragales; family Hamamelidaceae; genus Hamamelis; species Hamamelis virginiana. Next base: position 7,322 of record JAESVK010069987.1, read on the forward strand.
CCTACCGAGGACTGCAAGCAACCATACTGAACCTACACACCCAAGCTGCGTGCAAACCACTCATAACAAAAAGTGGTTTAAGAAAACCACCACCACCAAACCAGCAAAGAAACCAGCTCGCTTCAATGAAACATACCTGTGGTTTTGAAAACCACTTACCATCACAATGTTGAAGAAGAAACCTGGCTTCTTCACTAAACACCAAACCAGACCAAGTGCATCAAGGACCAAAATATGCTGAACAAGCTCTTATGCACGGCTATCAAAGAAAGCATGCACACAGCCCCTTGAACATTGCAGACCAAATCACTTGCACCAAACGTGCACCAAAAGTGCAAGCAAAAACCAAGTAAAAGTAAAACAAACTGCTCGGATCAAAATAGCCAAAGAAACATTGAACAATGGAAGAACAAGTGCACGCCAACAAAGGAATGATCACCGCCTTCCATGGAAACCAAGAACTAGAACTCGGCCAACAAAGGGAGAAAAGCACCCTCTTTAAAAACCAGCAGATTGTAGCAATACGCGAGCTACTCGCAACGAAGATGGTCCTAGCGGACCTAAATCTGCAAAAATGGGTAAGACTCCCTTTGAAGAAGCTGCCAGAGTTCTAACCCTTGAGAGAAACCAGATCCGAGAGGAACTTGAACAAAGAAACCAAGCTACCCAGAACCAAGAGCAACCTACCAACAACCCCCAACCCCCACCCCCCCCCCCCAAGGGGGGGTTATACAGTATACCAAGCTTGAGAGCCTCTCTCTCTACACTCCTGAGCTCAAGACCTCTTTATTCTAATTCAAATAAGAAGACTCAATTTGAAATAGGAATCTTTCCTAATATCGAACAATTCAAGATAGGAAACAAGATTCTTGTAGGAAGACTTTCTAATTCTAAATTAAGAAACCTCCCAGAATTGATTTAGGGTTTCTTAAACCAAAAATCAGCCACCATTATTTTTCTATTAGGGTTTCCATAAACCCTAATATCTATTGTTAACATATTAACAAAGCTCCATTAAAATACAATTTTAAACAACTTTAAAACTAAACTATGCAAGCATCATGATTCAATTATTAAACACTTTAAATTTAATCAAACATGCTAGCAATAATTTTTAGGGTTTAAAACCCTAATAGCCGAATTCAAGAGGGGAGTAAACCCCATGTGGCCGTGAGTTCCATTAGGGTTTCCTAAACCCATTGTTGCCTTTTTCGAGCTAGGGTTTCTATAAACCCAATAGCTATGCATCCTAGTTTCCAAAAATAAAAAGTTTCTAAAAACAAAAGGATGTCATCATCCTAGGGTTTCCTAAACCCTAAGTTTCAATCATGGCCATCCATCATAGGGTTTCTAAAACCCTAATCACAAAACAAACACAACTAGGGTTCAAAGAACCCTAGTGGCCGTGATTCAAGAAGAGAGGATAGAGAGGGCCATGATCTCATTTAGGGTTCTAGCAAACCCTAGTTGCCAAATATATGAGGGGATCATCCCCATGAGGCCGTGAACTATGCTAGGGTTTCTGGCAAACCCTAATTTCCATTAAATCAAAACAAGAATGATTTATAACATAAACCCTAGGTGCCGAATTCAACATGGGTTCAAGAACCCTAAAATTTTGATTTTTAATTAATTATAACCATTGAATGCCATCATAAATTCATAATCATGCTTGAGTTGGCTCGATATGTGAGACCCCAAAATTTTCAATAGCAAATTTTTATATATTATTATTTTTATTTTTATTTATTTCACACATGACATCTTGTCATTGGCCATAGAAGTGTACCATGTGGCTATACTTGAGGAGGATGCATAAAGGTTGTGTGCACTCTTGGTGAACACAATTTTTGCTTTAAGTTTTTGTCTTAATATATATATATATATATATATATATATATATATATATATATATTATATTAAGTGATGATTAAAGATTAGTTAACTAATCTTCTCTCATTCTATCTACCCGACGGTCTTCCCTCTATATAAATGTATAATCATAAGATATTGTGTCTAAATTACTAATGTTGCTGAAGAAAATGGTGGGAACATGAACATTAGAAAATGACAGGCACATTAATAATAATATTTTTTCAAAAGATCACAAAAGTAAAAGTAAATTTCATAAGATAATCCTTGTCCCCTACCATTTTTGCATGATAATCTATAATGCTAAGAAACTTCATAGTATAATCTAATCAATTCATGGTGTCCACACCTTTCTATAAAGTAAGGTCTCCCACTATAAAGCTTCACCTTTTAGTAAAATCTAATTATAAGAGGCAAGGGTCTACCCGTAATCCTAAACAAAGGATAATATTTTCGTGGGTTGCCATACATGATCCATTATTGGATGTGGGGATCACATTGTCTACAATTATATTCTACTTAACATAGTTAGCTTGCAAAGTGGAATGGTGGGACATTTTATAATATATATATATACACACACATATAAGGAGAGAGGTAGCTACATTAAGGAGAGAGAAGGAAATGAGAAAAAGAAAAAGAGAAAAAGAAGGAAAGAAAGAAAAGAGAGTTGGGGCGTGGAGAAAAAGAAAGAGCAGAGGGGTTTCTCTTCATAGGTAAGGTAAGGTTCTTCTACCTTACATAGTTCATGTTGATTTTGAAAGAAAATGAGGATTTATTGTATTTAATAGAGATAAAAATCTTAATAGAGATAAAAATCATGCAAGATTAACATGGCTTGGGTTTGAAAAATCAAAGTTTACATTCATTGAATTTTCAGGATTTCAATTCAGACCAGTTTTAGTATAAAAATTATAATTAAATGTGGAAATATTTTTTTTAAGCGTGGTTTATTAGAATGATTTTCTAGCTTCTAGATTTGTTTCCAATAAAACTTTTATGAATAAATAACACAATTTATTATTTTTCTTTGATTTTAGAAGTGGCTGTCACGCAACAAGTAACTGTTCTGATTTTGTGTTCCAACTTGGATTTAAATTCGGAGTGCGTTCCTCTCATCCTAAAATTATGAACATTTTTGGAGACATTTATACATGAATCTAGTTTCTACTTGTAAAATTTCACAGGTTAATTCGAAGAAATGAATTTATAAAAATTCAAACACTATTGTTTTTTTTTTTGGATAATTAATTCAAACACTATTGTTGGGTTGAGAAAATTTATGTATTTCCAGATTTTTGTTTTGAAATATTTCCAGATTTTAGTCCAAGAAAATATTTTTTCCTTGACATACTTTGAGTATATGTTTCCAATGAACTATTGGTCTTGGTTGAAGTTGAAAGGGTGGAGGGTTGAGAGCTTTTCTCTCTAGAATCCCTTTTGTGTCCCTTCTTAGGGTTTAGTAGTTGCCCCCCCTCCGGGGGGGTGGCTGTTCTACACGTTGGTGTTTTGATTCTGGTTTGTTTAAGTGCTTTGGGTGTTCTAGTGTGGATTTGCTCCCAGCGGTTATAGCTTCGTGCTGTTATTCCTTCTTGGCAGGCCTTGGTCCCCTAGCACCAATAGTGGGAGTCTTACTCATCTTCTTCAGATCTTGGTCCGCTGGGACCATCTTATTTGCGAGTAGCACGCGCATTGCTACAGATCTGCTTGTTTTTTCAAGGGGTTCTTTTCTCCCATTGTTTGGTTGCTATACACCTTGGTGTCCTTTGTTGGTGTTGCACAAGCTCCCATTGCTGGCATGCAGATCTAGTTCTTTTAGTTCTGTTTGGGTTCTGCCATTGTTGGCGTTGTTGTTTTGGTCTTGAGCTGCAACAGTTTTGGTTCTCCCCGTGATGATGTTGCTCAGGCCTAGTGTTACCCTGGTTGGGTTGTTTGTTGTTGGTCTCGGACCTTTGTTTGGGAGGTTTTGATGTCTTTTCACTTCAAAGTTACCGTGTTTGCTCGGGCTAGTAGTTTTTATTATGGTTTTTATCTTGCTTTCGGGTGGGCTCGAGTTCTTGCTCTTGCTGTGAAGCCAGGTTATCTTCATCTTCATCTTTGTGCTGTAGGTGATGGGAGTTAGCTGTGTTGACCATGCTTTGGGTTTGTGCATGCTGCATATACACGTGGGTTGGTGCATGCTGCATGCGGGTTTTGTTGGTTGTGCACATATTGGCTATGAGGGCCGTGGTGATCTTGGGTCCTAGTTTTTCAATAGCTTGCACGTGCATGGTGTTTTGCAGTTGCTGCGAGGTTTTTCTGCAAATCCTTTGTTGATTTGGCTAGTTTTTTTGGGCTCCCCTCTGCAGGTTGCTGGCTGTTTCATCGCCATTGTTATGCTGGTTTGTGGTTTGGCATTTCCACGGTTCCGTGCAAGGTGTGTTTTATTCTGACCTAGTTTGTGGAAATGATTTTTATGCATTTATTGCATGTCGCTTTCACGTGGTGAGTAAGCGGGAGCAGGTGGGGCTGTCATTCTTTTATATTGCGCATCAGGAGCTTATTCCTATTTGGTGATGTGAATGCTTTGGTGCATTAATGGTGCATTAAATGCATTATTTTCATGGAGCAGATGGTGGTGGGGTGGTACGCAACCTGGTGTTGTTGAGCCATGTGTAAAGCCATGTGTAGGCTTTTGTGGTGAGGTTTTTGGTGATCATGGTGTGGAGGAGAGTGACGTGTCCAAGTTTGCTGGCAAGGCTATGCTTTTGATGGTGCGCATCCTCCAACGCAAGTTCCTAAAGTCTATCAAGTTTGTCTTGCATGACTTGTCTTTGTCTGACTTAAGGATATATATGCTTTAACTGCATGTCATTTATTATATCTTTAAATATTGGAGCATTTAATGCATCCAATGATAGCCTATTGGCTACTTCTCGTGGAGCAGCAGGTTACGTGGTTGGTGTTCTCTGTTAGGGAGGGGGAAGCTGGTTACTTGGGTTGGTGTTCTCAGTCACGTGGTTTTTCAAGTGCAGTGGGTAGCTTGTCTAGCTATGGTATTTTTACTGCATGTGCGAATGGAGATGCTGGATATTTGGCAGTGGGTGTAAATGTTTTGAAGGCATTAATGCTTGCCAAGTGGCGCATTCTGGCGCATACTCGTGGAGTTGCTTAAGGTGAAGAGCTTGCATGCATTTTTGCATGTCATTCTCTTCTTCCACGTGGCGTTGCCGGTTCTTGATTATCTTTATGCACTCTGTCGATAGTGTAATTGGGTTGACTTTGGCTTCTTTTTAATTGCAAATCATTCAAGTGGAGGAGCTTTAGCATTTAATGCTTTACATGCTTCTCAAAATTATCTCTAGTGGTGCAGCAAATGGGTTGGCTCTCATTTATGTGTCCTGCTGTTGTGCATGTGAAAGTATCGTTTGATGCGGTTGTGTTAGGCTCGGGCTAGTGGATGCGGGTCGAGAGCATGGGGGTTGTCCACATGAGGGTCTTTGTGTGCTTGCTGGTCCTTGTGCATCGGTTTATGCGCCTCTGATTCTCCTTGTTGCCGTGCTCATGGTCTTTGGCTATGCTTGCTCCTGACGTCTTTGATGGTCGTGCTTTCGACCGTTAACCGACTTTGTTCAGTTCTGTTGCTATATTATTGTCGGTTGTTGTGTTTACAGGTCTAGTTTAGACTTTTTAAATGCAAATAGGAAGGGCTGTACTTCCTTAGTCGTTGTATTTGTTTTTCTTCCCCCTAGCCTCTTGGATTGTAAGAGATTTCTTTTATAGGTTAGGGAGGTTGGTTGGCCTTTTGGGCTTTTTAAGCTTCGGCTTGTCGCCAGGATGGCATTTGCGCTGTATTTCTTTTTTGGTAAAAATATTTTTTTAATATACAAAAAAAAAAAAAAAAAATGAACTATATCTTTAAGATAAAGGGGTTTATTTTCTTTTGGGCATCAATTATGTGAAACATATATATAAAAATATATATATGTTAATTGTGTTGATAATACAAGTAAGTGAAATATATATATATATATATATTAATTGTGTTAACCAATGTGGTTAGTGTATGAGAACATATGAATACAATCAGTAATAATATTTTATTATTCTAATCTATTATGAACTGCGTGGTGGTTATCTCAATTCTTTTGAATTCAAGTATGAGATAGTAGTAAAGCTTATAACATGTTGTTACTATTTATTATGAATAACAAGATGTATACTTGAAGCATGTTAATTGTTATGCATAAAATATATGCATGTGATATTTGTCATAATAATTGCACAATAAATTGGCATATGACATGTGATTGTGATGTCTTGGAAAAGAGAAAGAAAGTGGGATGGTTTTAGAAAAGGAATATTTTTCTAAAATTCCAGTTTGGATTTTTTTAAAAAATTTGCCAATTGTTTTGCGCTCTATTGAAGGTTTAGAATTCATTGGCAGCATTCTGGGTAATCCTCTTTTTGTTGATTTGGATAATTTTGCAAGAATTTGTGTGGAAGTTGATGCCGATAAGGATATCCCAAACTCATTGGTGGTTGATTTGGGGTTGGGAGTGACTTCAGAAATTGTTTTTGAGATTCCTTGGAAGCCCTCTAGATGTGACAATTGTAAGATCTTTGGACACTCGTCCTTGAAGTGCCCCTTAGCTAAACCTATTTTGTCAAAAAAGGTGTGGAATGTTAAGAGTAGCAGTCCTCCAGCTCCTATGGCTACTCCTAATGTGGCTGTCTTTGATGTTAGTTGCCCTAAGGAATGTGCTCCCTTATCTCCAAAGATTGTGACCCCGGTCACTGACTCAGATAAAAGATCCGATCCTGATGTGTGGACGGAAGTTCCTTCTAATAATCACAGAGAGAAATCCGGTTCTGTTAGTAAGGCTGTTAAGCCTTTTGATTGCTCAGCGAATGGGAAGAATTCGTTTTAGGTGCTATCCTCTTCTTTTGATTTCGATCCTTATCTAGGAGGTGATCCTGTTGATGATCCTCCTACATCTACAAGAATGAGATTACAAGAAAAATTGAAAGATTTCAAAAATGCTAGAAGAAAGGGTGTTGATCGTCCCTAGTCTTTTGTTTTGTTTTCTTTCCCCTAGCCTCTTGGGGTGTATGAGGTTTCTCTTGTAGGTTAGGGTGTTTGGTTGGCCTTTGGGCCTGTAAGCTTTTGCTTGTTGCCGGGTTGGCTTCTGCGCTGTAGCTCTTTTTTTGGTTTTAATATATTCTTAATTATCCAAAAAAAAAAAAAAGAGAAAGAAAGTGACTGGGCTTATAAGTAAATTTCATACATCTCCTAGTAACAATGCGTTTATCAAAGTAAAACTGTGCGCTTGTCACGTGGACATGTGTGTATGGGCGCGCATGTTGCTCGTGCAGGCAAAGCGGACAATATTGTTACTTGGAGAGGTGCGGGGTGTTACAGTGACACAGATACATGTGGTGGCTCAAGTGAGTAAGCAGAATGATTCATATGCATATCATTAATATAATTGTTGATATGAGATGTATGTTATATGTATCGCATGAAATAATTGCATCTGGCATAAGACACGGTTACATGTGAGAGATATTGCATAGAAAATTATATGCATTCATGATTATTTATGTAATTGTGGAAATGAGGAGCTGAGATACCATCGATTGACAAAAGATCCTGAAAACAGTTAGTGCACTTATTTTTTTTTTTTTTGGATAATTAAGAATTATAATACCAAAAAACAAGATTTTACAAAGAAGCGCAAAGCACAAGCCACAACAAGGGCTAACAACACAGACCCTAGCCTAAAAAAACCTCTTACAACCCAAGAGGCTAGGAGAAAGCAAAGAAAGACCAAAAACTAAGGGACATCTCTCCCTCTCGAATTCTTAAGAGAATGAATTTTATCTATAAGTTTCTTTTTAAGAGACTTCCTAGATACAAGGTTATCATTATAAATGCAATCCATCAAATCCGATTCATCCAATTGAGCTTCATCAACATCACTGGCTACAAGAACACTGAACTGATTACTAGTATCACAACCCTTACTAACAGGGGAAACAATAGCCTTCATACACGCAACCGAACCTACATCAACCTTGGCCTTAGAAGAAGAGACCTCATGCCACTGATCAGTAACAACTGTAGGAACCTGAGAAACCTGAGGGTCTTTCTTTCTCCAAACTTGTGAAGGCTTGGGAACTACGGGCGAAGGAGTGGTAAAAGGACATTTCAAAAAAGAATGGCCAAACACATTACACTTCTCACAACGAGAAGGGAACCAAGGAATCTCAATCCCAATTTCAGCAATCTCACCATTCCCAACATCCACTTTCAGAGATTTAGGAACAACCTTTCGAGCATCAATCTCAATGCACACTCGAGCGAAGCTGGCCCTACTACCAGTGGCCGTATGCATATCCATAAACAAAGGACAACCTAAAATACTTCCCAGAAATTCCATACCCTTTGTTGTACGCAAAACAAGAGGGACATTGAAGAACTTGACCCAAAGAGGAATACTGGAAATACAATTTTTCTTTAACTCCATTCCCGACACCCATTGTTTAAGAACCAAATATTTACCCGCAATGTAATAAGGCCCACCATTTAAAATTCGATCAAGAGCTTCCGAGCAGCTAGCTTTGAAAAGGTAAAAGCCATTATCGAATTTCAACACTTTAGACACGTCATCACCCCAAATCCGAGACGCCCAATTGCTAACCATTGGAAAGTTAGTGCACTTATATATCACCCTTACTAAAAACAGCAAGTAAATCCTACTATCAGTGAGTGACAGTCGTGGGAGGTCCTAAAAAGGCGGGGACTGGGTGATAAACATCCTAAAAAGGCTGGGATGCTGTGTGATGAGATGGTGTATCCTAAAATAAAGTTACGATTAGTGTGAAATTTTTTTTTTGCAGAACAGACAGAACAGAGGAAATGGCAAGTATGACTGCATGAGTATTGTATCATATATATGTCATATGCATAGAGCATGCATGTAGTGTGAGATCATTTACTACGAAAAAGTGATGAATATATTTTGTAATATGTAAATAAATTACAGATATGATGATCTTACTATGTAATATTTGATTGAAGATGGAACTTGTTGATAGATATGATAAAATATGAATGTGAGGGATATATCCTACAATATGTAAATGAATATGGATATTATAACCTTACTATGTGATATTTTGTTGATGATGGAATTTGCTGATAAATTTAAAAATTCCAACGTTTTTTTTAAAAGCGTCATGTAGTATTTGAGGTTTGCAAACCTTACTGAGCAATAGTGGTTTTGCTCACCCCGTATATTTTTCCCCCACAGGACCACTAACTCAGTAAACTAGATGGAGATGTTTGGAGTTTGGACTATTCGGTGAATGATTATGGCAGTGTTGATCTTTCTCGTCTGTGGACCATTTTGGGTTTGTAATATGAGATTTTATTTTGGGTACATTACGGGACTGTACTCATAATACAAACTAGTACTCAGCGCTATCTTTAATTTTTGAAATGTTGTAAATTATTTTTAAATTCTTCCGCACATGCATATTAAAAAAAATAATAAAAATAAAAATAAAAATAAAAAACTGTTTTAAACTCAATTAATTTTAAATAGAATTATTCAAAGATAAGCGCTTGGTATTTTATGTCACTGTGACATTTCCACATAGGGGTTACCCTGTGAGGGGTGTTACACGATACCACTGAAAGATTGTGGCCATGGATTCGCAGTGGAAGGAAACATACAATAAAAAATTTAACAAAAGTTGAATCCATAACACAACCATCCCATAATACAAATTTAAGCATAGGATTATGAATAAAGTAAGAACATTAATAAAACTATTTAATTAACTTACTTGAATGCCTTTGTAGAATCTTTAAGAACGAATCCAAGCTTCACGATGAAGCCTCCAAGGGATCCACACGAACACAAGACTTTGTAATCTTTTACGATTGATCAACACTTGAGCAAAAGCAAGCTTGAGAGGGAGATAATCACGGCCCTCAAGGGAGAAACTTTAGGTCACGGCCCTATGTGGGTTAGGTGATGATCACTCTTCATTTTTAGGATTTAGGTGGACTTAGTGCTAGCATGCATCTAACCCCTTGTATTTATAGACAAATACTATAGTTTCTAATTTTACAACTTGGTCCTCCTTAATTAACTATTAATTAAAGAGACACCCATAAGTTACTAAATTAGAAACTTTCCCCTCTCTTAAATTAAAAAGCTCTCTTGTATCCTTTATGTGTGTGACCCTTTGGGTTCACCCAAACCTAGTAGTAGACCGAGACATCTCATGTCTCTTAAAATAGAAATTTCTATTTTAAGGTTCAATTGGAATAATTCCAATTTTGCCCTCAATGATAACACTTTTCACTAGTGTGATAACCTGGATTTTTAAATCTTTATTTTATGTATTTTAAGTGGATGAAGTTGATTGAAATTATTATTTATTTATAGCCAAGAAGAATGTGACTTGTGTAGGGATAGTGATGATGAAGAAATGGCTCCTAGTGTGAGAAGCTCTGGGGTAGGGTGATTTTCCCTCCTGGTTATGTTCAGCTGCTTCTTTGTTTCTCTGGTTGGCTGGTTTTGTTCTTTAATTTTTTCTTTTATTGCTTTGATTCTCTTGTGTTCTTGGTTTTGATGGGTAAGAATTCTGGATCAAAGGTTGGTTCTAAAATGTCTCTCAAAGACTTTCATGAACATGTTCCAGTAGAAGGTGGTGCTGGTGGTCCTACGAATTGCAATTCTGTTATTGATTCTCCTGAGGTTAAACATGTTAAGCTTATCATGAAGAATAATGGTTGGAATGAGAGTTTCCTTGCTTCTGTTCTTATTAACAAGATTCGTAAAAAAGAAAACTTGAGGGAATGTCTCATTGTCAGACAAGGGCTCCAAGACTTGCTTGCTAGGAAGGGTCAGGCTCTGCTTGGTTGTGAAGAGCTTAATATGCTTGATGCCCTTGTTGTTGATGCTCAGGGTAGTCAAGTGATTAAGAGCATTGAAGAGGTTCCCTCTTCTTCTGCTTGTATTGGTAGTGAGCATATTGTGTATCCCCAGGAAGGTAGAGAAGAGATTATTGAGGGTAGTGATGGAAGTGATTCAAGTTGTTCTTGTGGTAGTGATTATGAATGCCCCAAATGTTGTTGGTTTTTGATGAGGGGGGAGTGTGTCCGAGAAGAGGTGTTAGCTTCTTCTTCTTGCACTGGTGAGGGTGTTGCTAGTATGGAAGAAGGAAGTACCGTAAGTGGGGTTCACTGTAAGGAATCCCATAAAACTCTTTCCTCCATGGAAGGAGTTTGTTCATGGAGCTGGAGGAAGATTCTTAGCATGAGAGATTTTGCTAGACCGTTGATTTTCCATCGGATTGGAAATGGAAAGAATACCTTTCTGTGGCATGATAATTGGCTTCCATGTGGTCCCATTTCTCTTCGTTTTGGTGATCGTGTAATTTATGATGTTGGTTTCTCTAGTCAAGTTAAAGTCGAAGCTAGACAGAAAATTTTGTTGAACAAATCCAAAGTTTGAATGCTTTAAAGGAGGAAATTCAGTTACGACGAGGATGGGTTAGAGTGCGATGCTCTCTGTGTATGGAACCCGTGTCTTCTTCCTTTGGATCCTTGGTTTCTTGGGTTGTTTCTTCTAGTGTAGGTTCTGTTTGCGCGATTGCTTTTTCTTTTATGCGCTACTGTCTCTCAATCTGAGGGTTTTTGCTTCTCGAGTTCTCTGTTGTCTTTTTCTGGTTTTGGTTTGTTTCATTTTGCTTTCATGGGTCGCAACAAGAAGTATTCTCCTCCTGCGCGTGGGTTTGGTGCTTCTCCCAAGACACGTGGCTCTGGATCTTCTCCCATGGTGGGGTCGAGTGTGGGTTTGAAGTTGTCTGGTGAATCTGCTTCCTTTGATTCCTCAAAGTTGCTTTTGGTAAGTGGAAGTCCACGCGGAGCTTTTTCTCGAGAATCTACAAGCCATGTGAAGCTTGCTGAAGCACATGGGGGTGTGGTCTCTTCTTCAGCGGGTCCCGCCTCTGTTGATGGAGTCACATGTGTTGAGGTTTGTCCTTTGTCACATGCCGAGATTCCCCTTGATAAGAATGGTATGCCACTTGGCTTGAAGTCAAGTGATGGTGTTGAAACCCTCTTTGTTCCGCGGGTTGATTCTATGGAATCTAGCGCCATTAATGCTGCAATTAAGGATTCTGCTACGGCTTTATCTTCTATCCCAGGAGATGAGTTGGAGAAGTACCTCGGATTTTCTGATGATACAAGTTTTATTTATTCTGGGTTGCCGCCTTCAAGAGATGGAGCTACTTGTTCTTTGGTCCCCTCTGTAAATGCAACATTCTCAGATAGCTTTGGATCTGGATCTGTGTCTTTGGATCGAGATCCTCTGGGATCTGGGCATATTACTGCAAAGGTTCCTTTTGTTGGAAGCATGCATTCTTCTCATGTAAATTCTCAGCTGGGATCTGAAATTAATACTGTGATTGATTCGGATTCTTCTTCCCTTGGATCTCGAAGAGATTCCCAAGCTCTGCTTGAGTCTCGTGATTCAGATGTTAACCATGGTAGGAGCAATGTTCATGCTCGAGTAGAGTCATCCCTCTTGGGGGTTGATAACAGTAAAGGAATTAGAGACCCGTTGGTCAATGTTGCTGGTCCCTCTTCTCATACTTTTAATTCAGTCTCTGAAAATGTTAATAGTCCTTCGAATACCAGTGTTGTAAATTCTGATGTTAGTAATTCTCATACTAGAAAGTCAATTCCTAATTGGAAAGCTTTGTTCCCATCTGCTGCTAAAACTTCTGTTTCTTCTCCTTTGGAATTCATCCAACCATTGAAGATGGATGAGGATTTTATTGTTGATCCTCCTGCTGATGTTGTTATGGAAGGAGTTTATAAATGGAGAGAATGCCTTGTTGGTCAGTTTTTTGACAAGAAACTTCCCTTTTCTGTGGTGAGGGCTACTGTGGATAGGTTATGGGGTAAAAAAGAAATGCCTGAGATTTTTTCAACTGATGGAGGATTAATGTTCTTTAGATTTACCAACCCTGAAGCTCGGGACTGGGTTTTGGAGTCAGGACCGTGGCATATTGCAGGGAAGCCTCTGATCCTTCGCAAATGGCAACCAGGTTTGGAGATGCTTGATGTTCAGCTGGAAACAATTCCTATTTGGGTTAAACTCTTTAATGTCCCAGTGGAATATTGGACTCCTAAGGGATTCAGTCACCTAGCAAGCGTCATAGGTAAGCCCCTTCACCTTGATGCTCTTACTGAAAGTTGTTCTAGGTTATCTTTTGCTAGAGTTTGTGTTGAAATAGATTTGAATTGTGAATTCCCTAATTCTTTTTTGCTTAAACTAGCTAATGGATCTTTTACTCGCATTAAAGTAGAATATCCATGGAAACCTCACAAATGTTCTCACTGTAAAATTTTTGGCCACAATCTTTCTCATTGTAATGTTAAAAAAATTTGGGTTCCTAAAATTTCTCCTTCGGGTTCTCAATCTGGTGAGAGGGGGAAGTCTGTGTTGATAGGTTTTGATTCGGGAGGTGTATCTTCAGTAGATACAGGGGCTGGTAATGTTGATTTATCTGGTGGTCCTGTTACTAATGATCCTTCGTCTAGTAAGGTTGGGTCCAGTAAGATTGGTGGTATGGGTGTTACTTGTGGAGGGGTTGTGGATATTACTGTTGTGCAGAATGTGAATCCAGCTGTTCAGGATTCAGTGGTGAACTCCATTGATGTTAATACTCCTTGTCCTAAGCCTTTAGAGGTTTCTAAGTCCTCGGATGTTCTAAGGCAGCATAATGTCTTTCAATGCCTTGTTGATAGTGGTGATGGTTCTGATGCTGTGTTAAATGATTCCCAGAATCCAGTTGATGGTACTGAACCTGAGGCAGATTATTCTGATAGTTCTCCCTTAATTACCAAATTCAAGAATGTTATTAAAGTGGATGAAGTTGATAATATTCCTGGAGGAGGTTTTTTGTCTAAAAGTCAAAAGAGAAGACTTAGAAAGCAAATTCAAAAGTCTGGTTTGACCAAAGTTGGGGTAGGTCAAGGTAGTGGTCCTATGTCTTCCATATCTCCATGATTAATCTTGCATGTTGGAATGTTAGGGGGTTATATGACCCCTTAAAACAGAAAGAAGTTCGCTCTATGATATCGTCCCATGGTATTGCAGTCTTTTGTTTGGTGGAAACTAGAGTCAGGTTAGCTGGGATGGATGGTATTTTTATGCGTATTGCTCCCGGTTGGAGAATCTCTCATAATTATAACTATTCCACTCTTGGCAGAATTTGGGTGTGTTGGAATCCGGATGTGGTAAAGTTAGATTGCATGTCTTGTTCCGATCAGGTTATTCATTGTCGCATCTCTGATCTTAATGATATTCTCTTGTGCTACTGTTCTTTTGTATATGCTTCGAATTGTCAGTATGATAGGAGGCGGTTATGGAGACAGTTGAATTGGCAGTCTAGCTCTTTGTGTAACAATCCTTGGGTTCTCTTGGGTGATTTTAATGTGACTAGATTTTCTAGTGAAAAATGGGGTGGTAATGTTATTGTGGATAGTGCTATGTCGGATTTTCATGATTGTCTTTTTGACCTTGAATTGTTTGATATGCCGTTTAATGGGCCCCTCTTTACTTGGATGAATAGAAGAGATGGAGATGCTTTTATTGCAAGGAAATTGGATAGATCTTTGATTAATGAAGCTTTTTTGGATTCGTTTCCTAATGCTATCACTGAGTTCCTTCCTCCTGGTATCTCGGATCATTGTATGGTGTTGGTTAAGCTTTGTAATTCAGTTGCTCCGAGTAAAAAGTCTTTTCCATTCAAGTTCTTCAATTTTTGGGCTGATCATCCGGATTTTTTGGAGATTGTGAGTAATGCTTGGAAGAGTAGCTTTTATGGGCAACCTATGTACAGACTGTATCGTAAGCTTAAAGTGACTAAAGAAGCTCTTAAACGTTTCAATTTCCAAGTTTTTGGGGATATAAAAGGAAAAGTGGCTGATGCTAAAGAGAAATTGTTTGAAGCTCAATCTTCCCTCTTGCTTAACCCTGATGACAGCTCTCTTGGTGATGTTGAGAAGGAATGCCTCAGAGTTTATAGCAGATTAGCCAGGGCTGAGGAAGGTTTTTTTAAGCAGAAATCTCGAGTTCAATGGCTAAAATTGGGAGATCAGAATACTAATTTCTTTTTCAAATCTGTTAAGGCGAGGAATGCTTTCAATTCGATTAAATGTATCACTCGCTCTGATGGTTCTAAGGTTGAGGATCCTGTTGATATAAAGAATGAAGCTGTTTCTTATTTCCAGTCTTCTTTGGGAAGTGATCCTGGTGTTCCTGTTGACAATGGCTTGTTAAATGGTTTGGAGGGGTTTGGATGGTCTTCTGATCATATTGATATCCTTAATAGAGGTGTTTCTGCTGAAGAAATTAAATCCACTATCTTTTCTATCAAGAATGATAAGGCCCCTGGTCCTGATGGCTTTTCGTCCCTGTTTTTCAAGAAAGCGTGGAATATTGTGGGTGATGATGTTATTGAGGCTATTTCTTCTTTCTTCAGCTCTGGTTGTATGCTTAAGGAGATTAACTGCACTATTATTGCTCTTGTGCCTAAGGTTCCTAATCCTTCCTCTTTTAATGAGTTTAGGCCTATTTCTTGTTGCAATGTCATTTATAAATGCATTTCTAAAATCATTGCTAACAGACTCAAATTGTGCCTCCCTGACATTATTAGCCCTTTTCAATCTGCTTTTGTTCATGGTCGCATTATCTCTGATAATATTTTGTTAACTCAAGAACTTATGCATAATTATCATAGAGATGAGGGTCCTCCAAGATGTGCTTTAAAGATTGACATCCGAAAAGCCTATGATTCTGTTAATTGGGAAGCTTTGACTGCTATTCTGAGACATATGGGTACTCCCACTCATTTTCTGAATTGTATGGTGTCCTGTTTTTCTTCTCCCATGTTCTCTGTTGCTGTTAATGGAGAGTTGGCAGGTTTCTTTGGGGGTAAAAGGGGGCTCAGGCAAGGGGACCCTATATCCCCTTTCCTTTTTGTGATAGTTATGGATGTCTTGTCTAGATCTCTTTCGAATGCTACTAGGAGGGATGACTTTGATTATCATGTCAGATGTGAAAAAGTTAGGCTTTCCCACTTGTGTTTTGCGGATGATTTGTTCCTGTTTTCTAAGGCTAATACTAGAAGTATTCAGATTCTTATGGATGTTTTAAAGGCTTTTGAAGTCTTTACTGGTCTTCAAATTAACCCGTGTAAGAGTGCTCTGTTTATTTCGGGTGCTAGCGACTTGGTTAAAGCTGATATTGTTCAGATCACTGGGATAAATGTGGGGAGTTTGCCTATCAAATACCTGGGGGTGCCCCTTATTTCCTCTAAGCTTTCTAGGGTGGATTGTCAGCCTCTTTTGGAGAAATTGATTAGCCGTATCCAATCCTGGACTAGCAAGGTTCTTTCCTTTGCTGGAAGACTTCAACTGTTATCTTCGGTCCTTTTTAGCATTCAAGTGTACTGGTGTAGCATGTTTATTATTCCTATAGACACTGTTTGCAGGATTGAGCAGATTCTCAATGCTTTTTTATGGTCTGGGACCTATGGAAAAGCCCATAAAGCCAAGGTCAGTTGGAATTTGGTTTGTAAGCCGAAGGAGGAAGGAGGATTAGGGCTTCGCAGAGTTAAAGATTGGAATATTGCTGCTATCCTAAAGCATATCTGGAGTCTTTTTTCGCGATCCCGCTCGATATGGGTTGCTTGGGTTGAGGAATATCTGCTTAGGGGCAAGAGCTTTTGGTCCATCAAAATTTCGTCAAATTGCTCCTGGAGTTGGAGAAAGATTCTTCAGTTGAGGGGCGTGGCCAGACCCTTAATAAGTCACAAAATTGGGAATGGTGTGTCTACATTTTTATGGCATGACAATTGGCATCCTTTGGGTCCTTTGTTACAGAGATTTAGCTCCCGTGTGGTTTATGATGCAGCTATTCCTCTGCAGGCTAAAGTGTCTTGCATTTTATCTGATAATGGGTGGAACTGGCCAGTTACTAATACTTCTGATCTTATTGCTATCCGTAACAGTTGTACTGTTTGCCCCCCTCTTATTAGTAGAAGGGAAGATGCTGTAGTGTGGTCCCTTTCTCCCACGGGGATTTTTTCTATTAGCTCTGCTTGGAATCATGTTCGTAACTCTGCTTTGGTTGTGAGCTGGCATTCCTCTGTGTGGTTCTCGAGTTCTATTAGAAGGCATGCTTTTATTGCTTGGCTATCTATTCTTGATAGGTTGACTACTCAAGATAAGCTCTTGAGATGGGGTGTTATTTCTTCTATGTCTTGTGTGTTCTGCAGGGCTGATGTTGAGGATAGAAATCATCTCTTTTTTGGTTGTAGTTTTACTGGCCAGTTGTGGGGTAAAATTCTCAAATTGTGTGGTTACAATAGACAACCTCGTGCTTGGGAGAATAAGTTGTTGTGGGTTACTTCCTGTAAAGGAAAATCTTTCTGTTCTACTATCAGAAGGCTTGCTTGGGCTGCCACCATTTACAATATTTGGCGTCAAAGGAATGCCAGAATTCATGAAAATCAGTTCATCAGCTTTGATATTATCTTTGGTATGATTTGTAATGATGTGAGGAACAGAGTGTTGAGTTTCAATGATATTGTTGATGATCCTCGTAATAGGTCTATGTGTGATAGTTGGGGCTTTGATTGTAATATCTTAAAGCAGTAATGTTTGTCCTTTATTTTTCTTTTTTGTTTGCTTGTGCCCGGGCTGTGGGCAGTTATGGGTTTGTTTTTGGTTTTTTCCTTGTTTGGTTGTGCTGGTGCCCAGGCTGTGGGCTGTTTGTTGTGGTTTTGTTTCGTTAGGCTTGTTTTTATTTCCGTTTGCTTGTTTTTTAGGCAGGTTTTTTCCTCTTTTGTCCCTTTTTTAGGGGAGGTGCTGTCCGTTTTTCCGTAGGTTTTTGTGGCCTCGGTTTGTTCTTTGTTCTTTTGGGCTTTGCCCTCTTTGGATCAATAAATTCTTAATTATCCAAAAAAAAAAAAAAAAAAAAAGTCGAAGCTGTTATTGATAGAGGAAGCTGGAATTGGCCTGCTACAAATTCCCTTGAACTTTTAGAGCTTAGACAGATTCAGATGGGTATGGCAGCTCCCCTTGAGGATGTGGAGGATAAGGTGATATGGAAAGATTCTAGTAATGGTTTGTTTTCTATCTCTTCTGCTTGGAATAAGATTAGAGGTCGCCTTCTTGAAGAGGACTGGTACAGTTGTGTTTGGTTTTCCCAGGCCATTAAAAGACATAGCTTCATTCTTTGGCTGAGTATTAAAAACAGACTATCTACTCTGGATAAATTGTTGCAATGGGGCATTGTCACTGATGCATCTTGTGTTTTTTGTAGGAGAGACACTGAGACTAGAAATCATTTATTCTTCCAATGTAGTGTCACAGCAAAGATCTGGCAAGCTATTATTCTCCTGTGCAATGTTAAGAGGACTCCCAGAGTGTGGACTAATGAGCTTAATTGGGCAATTTCTTCTTCAAAGCGGAGAAAGTTTCCTGAAACGGTAAAAAAGCTGGGATGGGCGGCCACTATCTATCACATATGGAGAGAGAGAAACCAGAGAGTGCATGAAAATTCTTATTCTCCTCCTACTTCAATCATTCATAGTATAAAATTTGATGTTAAATGTAGGTTGTTGAGCTTTAAGAATGTTGAGGATAATCCGAGAAATCGTGAGTGTTGCATTAACTGGGGTGTTTCTTCCGATATCCTTAGTAGGGGGTTATCTTTATAATCTGTTTGTCGCTTGTGCCCGGGCTGTGGGCTTTTGTGTTTTGTTTTGCTTGTTGTGTTTGGGTTGCTGGTGCCCGGGCTGTGGGCTGTTTTGTTTTTGTTCCCTTGTTGTCCTGTGTTTTCTGTTGGCTTCTTTGGTTTGTTTTTTTAGGCAGGTTTTGTTGGCTTTTGTCCCTTTTTTAGGGGAGGTGCTGTCCGTTTTTCCGTAGGTTTTTGTGGCCTCGGATTATTTGTTTGTTCTTTTGGGCTTTGCCCTCTTTGGATTAATAAATTCTTAATTATCCAAAAAAAAAAGAGTTTGTTCATTTCCCAATGTTGGCAGCCTCGGTTTAGCTTGTGCAAGCTCCTTTGTTGCTACGCAGGACTGTGTGCAGGACTGTGAAGTAGCTGGTGCAGCGCCGTCTCCTGAGGTGGTAGGTTCTCCTAATGCGTTTGGCATAAACTCACCTTCTCGTCAAGTCAAGTTTGGAACTAGATGTCCAAGTATCAGTTTGGGTGGTGGTGACGCTAAGGGGCAACATGCATTTAATATAGGTGGGGCCGGTACTCCACGTGTTGACTTGCATAAGAGGGCAGCGCATGGTGATGTGGGTGATGTGAGTGATAATGTTGACAAAGTTTCTGAAGGGTGTCTTGGTAGCGTGTGCAACATTGGAAACGTGATTTCAAGTGGGGCCAATCTTCAGCTTTTAGTTCAGAAAGATAAGTTTACTCATGATTTTGTGAATTTAAATGCATTAGATGCATTAAATGCTAGTCAAGATGGAGTGTGTGGGGATAATTTGACCTCATTTAATATATTATGTGGGCCCGGATCTCAAGGAAATGTGAAAGCTGACATTGCGAATGTAAAAGACTTCTCTCTATCTCGTAATGCTGCTAGCGTTTTGCATGGTGAGGCGTTGGTCTCTTTTAAAAATTCGAGTGGGGCTGTTCCTCATAGAATTGATGCGCAAGTGGAGGATTTGGGTGGAGTGAATGCATTAAATGCATTTAATGCAAATGGGTTTTCTTTGCCATGTGGAGCTACAAGAGCTTTGGGGGGCGTGTCTAGTATTGAAACAATGATTGCTAGAGGCGTTGTTTCTCAAGGTTTGGAAGTGCAAGCGAAGGTGAATCCTCATCTGGGTGGCGTAAAGGATTTAAATGCATTAAATGCATGTGACAGGTCACCTTCATGTCGAGCTGCTAGTGAAGTGGGAGGCTTTACGCAACACGGTGATGGAGTGTGTGGTGAGGTTTTAGTCTCAATTAAAAATTCCAGTGGGTCCGGGTCTCGTGAGCAAGCGTGTGGGGCTGATGGGGACAAGGCCATGTTTGGCCATGATACCCGTGGGTTAGTGGACAATGGCATTGGCAGTGGTTTCTCTCTTGGTTTTGAACCGGGTTCTCTTCATGAGAGTTCTTCTCACGTGGATGTCCATCTCATGCATGGCTTGCATGCTCCCCAGATACCTCTTATTCCTGCTGGGGTTGATTTGGTTAAACCTCAAAGAGCTAGTGGTTTTGCTAATCCAAGTGGTTCTAAGGGTGTTGATCTTCATAGTGGAAATTTGGAATTCCCTCCCTTGACTTCTTCTCTTGGTCACAAGGTTGATGGAGGTGCTGATTCCAACAATCCCCCTGTTAGGTCGTGGAGCAGTCTTGTCCATAACCCTGCTAAATATTCCAAAATTCTGCATCTTTCCAGTATGGATATTAGTGAAAGTAGGGAAGGTATTTTTGAAGTTCCTTCTTTGGTTATTGATGAAGGAAATAAAGAATGGGGTCTCTCCATTTTGGGGTATGTTTTTTACAAGAATCTTCCTTTTCCTGTGGTTAACAATTGGGCGTCTCGGATTTGGGGTGAAGACGTTTCTAAAGTATTGAAATTTGATAATGGGTTCTACATTTTCAAAGCTAGTAGCTCGGAAGCTCTTGATAGAATTTTAAATGGTGGGCCGTATTACATTGCTGGTAAATATTTGGTTCTTAAAAAATGGGTGTCGGGAATGGAGTTAAAGAAAGATTGTATCTCTAGTATCCCTCTTTGGATCAAGTTCTTCAATGTCCCTCTTGTGTTGCGTACAACCAAGGGTATGGAATTTTTGGGAAGTATTTTAGGTTGCCCTTTGTTTATGGATATGCATACGGCCACTGGTAGTAGGGCCAACTTTGCTCGTGTGTGCATTGAGGTTGATGCTCGAACGGTTGTTCCTAAATCTTTGAAGGTGGATGTAGGGAATGGTGTGATTACTGAAATTGGGATTGAGATTCCTTGGTTCCCTTCTCGTTGTGAGAAATGTAATGTGTTTGGCCATTCTTTATTGAAATGTCCATCCACCACTCCCTCTTCCTTAGTTCCCAAGCCTTCTCAAGTTTGGAGAAAGAAAGTCCCTCAGGTTCCTACAGATGTTACTGATCATTGGCGTGAGGTCCCATCTTCTAAGGCCAAGGATGATGAAGGTTTGAATGTGAGTGTGAAGGTTAATGTTCCCTCTGATAGTAAGGGTTGTGATACTAGTAATCAATTCAGCGCTCTTGAAGCCAGTGATGTTGATGATGTTGATGATTCCCTGTTGGACCATTCGGATATGGTGGATTGCAATTTTAGTGATTTTTCTTTGTCTAGGAAGTCCCTCAAAAAGAAGCTTAAAGATAAAATTCAATCTCTTAAGAATTCTCGAGGGAGGGATGTCCCTTAGTTTATTTTCTTTGTGTTCCTCCTAGCCTCTTGGGTTGTAAGAGGATTTATTTTGGCTAGGTTTGTGCTGTAGCCTTCTTGTTGTGGCTCGTGTCCTGTGCTTCATTGTAATATCTTGTTTTTTGGTAATATACTTCTTAATTATCCAAAAAAAAAAAAAAAAATTATTTATTGGTATTTTAAAAAAAAAAAAAAAAATTTCCAAAATTTTTATTTTTTCCCCTTTTTGATCAAAACCCCAAACCCCCCCCCCCCCTTTTCATTCTTCATTTCTAGCCACGGAGAGAAGGGAGAACCGAGAGAGAGAGGGAGAGAGAGGGGTACATTGTCGAAGTTGGTTGCCGGAGTTCGCCAGAGCTCATGCCATCGTCGTGAAGGTGAGTTCTTACGTATTCGTTTTACTTTCTTCGCTTTTTCTTGGGTTATTTTTGGATTTGTGTAAGCTTGGGGTTGGGCTTGGATGCTAGGTTGTTTTTTTTAGTGTTTTAGAGGTGGTTTGTGGGTGGATTTATAGTTAGTGGGTGTTTTGGAGGAGTTTTGAAGCTTTGGATGCTTGCTTGTGAAGTTGTATGGGTTGTATGGGTTTTTAAGTTAAATTTCTTCATTGATCTCTTGTTTGGACCTATTTATTTGTGTAATATTGGTAGATCTAGTGTCTTTGAAGGTTGTTTTTTATGGATCCAAGGTTTGAGGTTGAGATTTAAAGGTTTGAGGGTTGGTTTTGAAGTTTGGGTTGAGGGTTTACTATTCATAGCTAGAATTTGTGCTTCTGTCCACTATTGGATCGATCCAGGGTTGGTTTGGATCGATCTAGGGTGGGTCTGGATAGATTTAGGTTGGGATCAGCATGTTCATTTCTCATTTCTTCTATCTTGTTTTGTCTCGACTTTAAAGGTGTGTATCTTTCTCATCCGAACTCCTTTTTGGGCGATCTTTATATGCTCGGAAAGCTTATGAAGTCTAGTTTCTAAATATGTTGGTTTTGGGGTTAGATTCTTTGTGGAGAGAGAAATAATTTGGATAGACCAGATTTACCCTTTTCTCGTGTTCTTCATCTTCTTCAGTGTATATCTCTTAAACCGCTTAGCATTTGACCACGAAATACGACGTGTAGCATCTAGACATACTTGGGAATATGTCTTGGAAGTCTTAAGACCTTTGGTTTGGTTTTTTGGGGTTTTGAGTCCTTAGGGTCGCGAGTGAGCAGTTTTGGAAATCGAGTTGCTTTACTTTTGCGATTATAGATTGTTTGTGCTTTCTTTTAATTTACTCGCTTGCATTATTTGTTGTTTCCAGATTTGGAAGGTCCTTTGGAGGATCACTTTCATTGGGTGCATTGAGCATTACATTTGGCAGGCTCGTGGAGCCAAAAAGGGTTGGAAAACACTGTTGCATTGAGGTAGGATACATAACCTTGTACTAATGATAATGATGCTATATTTTCTAATGCTTTGCAGATGATCTGACTTATATGTCCTTTTCAACTTCATTGTTTACCCTATTGAGAAACAGATACATGGAATAGACTGTTTATGAACTGTAAACTATGTGGCATGTTTATGAAATAAAACTAAGGCATAATGTTAAAAGGTTTTAAGAATATGTTTATATACCCTGACAAACCATTTGACATTGGACATGACCTGTTTAGAAATTGGGGAACGAACTCTTTATTACCTGTTTTTTGGAAACACTAAAAAGGCTTATAATGATTATATTTGTACTAAAATGCTTGAGATGACTGGTTTTATGCTCTTTTTTTTTTTTTGGATAATTAAGAATTTATTAATCCAAAGCGGGCAAAGCCCGAAAGAACAAAGAAAGAACCGAGGCCACAAAAACCTACGGAAAAACGGACAGCACCTCCCCTAAAAAGGGAACAAAAGCCAGAGAAACCTGCCTAAAAAGCACACAAATAAACTAAAAACCTAACCAGAACTAACAACAATAAGCAGCCCACAGCCCGGGCACCAGCAAACAACAAAACAGAAGCAAAACCGCCCACAGCCCGAGCACAAGCAAAAACCAGATTACAAAGGAAACCCCCTACTAAGGAAATCAGCAGAAATACCCCAGTTATCGCAGAGCATACGATTCCTAGGGTTATCCTCAACTTTCTTAAGACTCAACACCCTACATTTAACATCAAACTTTATACTATGAATGATAGAAGTGGGGGGGGAGTAAGAACTTTCATGCACTCTCTTGTTCCTCTCTCTCCAGATATGATAGATGGTGGCCGCCCAACCCAGTTTTTTGACCATTGAAGGAAACTTTCTCTGCTTGGAAGAAGAAATTGCCCAGATGAGCTCATTAGCCCACACTCGAGGAGTCCGCTTGATGTTGCAAAGGAGAAGGATAGCTTTCCATATCTCAGCTGTGTATCTACACTGAAAGAATAAATGATCTCTGGTTTCAATGTCTCTCCTGCAGAACACACAAGTTGCATCATTAACAATACCCCATTGTAACAATTTGTCCATTGTGGTCAATCTGTTCTTTATACCCAGCCAAAGAATAAAACTGTGTCTTTTAATAGCTTGGGAGAACCATACACAAGTGAACCAGTCCTCAGAAGGGAGACGGCCTCTGATCTTGTTCCAAGCTGAAGATATAGAGAAAATGCCATTAGATGATTCTTTCCATACCACTTTATCCTCAGTATCCACAGCAGGAGCTTGCATACCCTCCTGTATCT
This sequence comes from Hamamelis virginiana, assembly GCA_017140935.1. NCBI lineage: Eukaryota > Viridiplantae > Streptophyta > Magnoliopsida > Saxifragales > Hamamelidaceae > Hamamelis > Hamamelis virginiana. Next base: position 31,371 of record JAESVK010069987.1, read on the forward strand.
GTCTAAGCTCAAAAAGATCTAGGGAGTTTGTAACAGGCCAGTTCCAGTTCCCTCCTTCAATAACAACCTCAACTTTGGCTTGGCTAGATAAACCAGCATCATATATAATACGGTCACCAAAACACTGAGCAATAGGGCCACAAGGTAACCAATTATCGTGCCAGAGAAAAGTGTTTTTTCCATTGCCAATTTTGTGGAATATCAAAGGTCTAGCAAATTCTCTCATGTTAAGGATCTTCCTCCAGCTCCAAGAACATTCAGAAGGGACTTTAACACTCCAAAAACTCCTCCCTCTCAGCAAAAATTCGTTAACCCAAGCCACCCAAATAGATCCAGAACTGGCAAATAAATTCCATATATGTTTAACAATAGAGGCTCTATTCCAGTCTTCTATTCTTCTCAAGCCAAGCCCTCCTTCTTGCTTTGGATTACATAAGGACCCCCAGCTAACTTTAGCCCCACAAGCTTTAGTAGCCTCACCTTTCCACAGAAAAGAGCTGAAAACTTGCTCAATTTTCCTAATGATGCTCTTGGGAAGAATAAACACATTACACCAGTAGATTTGGATCCCATAGAGAACAGAGCTGAGAAGCTGCAATCTTCCAGCATAGGATAACCTTTTACTTGTCCATGAATTGATACGGGCAACAATTTTCTCCAGAAGAGGTTGACAATCAGTAGCCTTTAGCTTAGATGAGATAAGGGGAACCCCAAGATATTTCACAGGAAGCTTACCTTCATTGATGCCCAAAATATTCTTAATACTTTCTTTGTCTTCCTCAGGAACACCAGCACAAAATTGGGCATATGAGCATAAAACCTTCAGGACTGGTTTTATGCTCATATGCCCAATTCTATTAATGGATTTATAAAAGGAGTATATTGACAAGTTGTTCCCCCGACCTCGATTTTGAAATACTTATTTGAAAAACGAGATTATTCTTGCAAACGTTATGGCCCAGAAACAGCTTTAAATATGAAATATAAAATGCCTTGTGAATTGTTTTCTTTAAATTGTGATGGCATACTGACATTTATCCACCTTCAGGTTTTCATTGACAAAGGAAGTTATGGAACTATAGTTTTGTATTTATTTATAAATGTATGCCTCACGTGATTATATTTTATGCCCGTTTGGCACCATAATGTAATATGAATGGAATACTTGGTATATTGGCTCAATTTGTATCACAGGGCATTTATAATGGGTTGAGCCTTAGAGTGGACCCGAAGGAATAGCCCCGTAAGTGGCTTAGCAGTTGACCGCATAAGATAACTGGTCGTTTACCTTCAGAGGAAGAACCCCATAGTGGTTATATTTTAGCCTTGCTGAGCTAAGGGCTTGTTAGCCCAAAATACAGCGACTGTAATACGTTCGCGAGCCTAGTTTAGATGGACATGCGATGGACATGAATGATATGTGAAGCATGTGCTATCAGTATGATGTGATGAGACTGATCGTCAAAGAACAAGGGAGATTATTCCTTGTTAATGTTAATGATCAAGATTAATATATTTATAAAACCGCGTGTTTGTTAATCTCAATTCAATTGCGATTGGTGAGCACGGGTGTCGAACCACTGGGAAATATGTAGATTCAAAATGAGAAACTGTTAGAATTAATTAAAGTGAAAGAATAGTGTCAAATTGTTTTGGTGGTGGAAAGAGCTTCAATTGAGTTGAAGCAAAAATGCTGATTTTAACAAATCTGATTAAAACGCGATTAATTAGTGGAATGAGCGGAACTTGGGTGAGAAGTCCATTGAATATCAAATATGCAATTTAGTTATAAAATCCACGATATAGTAATTATGTATGGTGGTTCATCCAACTACAAGAAGGAATCCCCAAAAAAGATGATGAATAACAGGATCGGCAGGTTTATCCTTGAAAATGAATGGAATATCACTATCCACCTTAATTGGGGATAAAGAATGCTAGTTTGTTATTCATCCCAATAAGAACCATTGCATAATTATATAATTGCAATCACAGATATACAATTATATTATATTATATTATATTATATTATATTTAGCAATAGTGTGCGGTAAACCTTCACAACTATGCAATCACATAATACAAATAAAAGGATGTTTATAAACTAGAAATGCATAAAGAATCCAACTTCATCCTTACCCAAGCTTGGAGTATTAGCTACACATCAATGGAGGAGAATATCCTTTATCCATGACAAGCTCTAAGGGGTCACTGGATGGAAAAGTAAAATAAAGCAGAAAGTAAATGACTGAAGGAAATAAAGAAAAAATGATTGAAAGAAATAAAGAAAATGGCGGAAGTAAATAAAGAAAATTGCGTAAGTAAATAAAGAAAATGGCTTAAGTAAATAAAGAAAATGACTGTAAAAGTAAAGAACAATTCTCAATTGAGAATTGAGCCATGTAGAAAAGGAAAATTGCAGAAATTAAAGTGCGGAAATTAAAAACTGAATAAGTAAAGAACAATTCTCAAATGAGAATTGAGCCATGCATAAAAGGAAAAATTGCAGAAAAGTAAATAACAGAATAAAAAGCAGAATTGAACTGTAAGATAAAGTCTATTGAAATTGAAGAGAAATGATCCAAAAGCAAAGTCTTGAACCCTCTTAAAGTCACACAAACACTTGTATTTATAGGCTGATTTTACAAATGACCAAAATGCCCTTGGAATCTTTGAAGAATATCTTGGAATGCCCTCAGCCGCCTCATGTCTATTGATAGAGAGATCTGGCTATCTATAGAACTTCTATCGATAGCGAGATCTGGCTATCTATAGAACTTCTATAGATAGCCAAATCTGGCTATCTATAGCCAATGTTTTCTGTCCGCAAATTCTTAATTTTTTTCTCTGGATTGTTTCCTCTTTTGTCCTCCATGCTTCATCAATCATCTTCTTTAATGGAAATATTTATCCAATTGATGCTTAGGCAAGTCTTCTTCATTGTATATTTGAATTCTGAACATTTCTGCTCAATTTTCCTACAAAAGTGAAAATTAGCATCTTTTTTTTTTGGATAATTGAAAATTAGCATCTTCCTATGAATAAAACAAATACTAGCCTTTATTATGCAATTAAATACATAAGAAAACATAGCATTACCATAATTTAAGGTATGATTGTGGTCCAATCAGAGACGGTTATTGGCACGTAAAATAAATTGGATATTGTTTTCACAGAAAGACCACACAAGTTTTAAATTGCTTTTATACTGTTTTATAACTGTTATGGAAACTTTGGAAAACCCTGTTATTATCATATTCCATGTATCGCTGTATTATTATTGATGGATAAAGGTTACGTTATTCCTACTGAGCGATTCGAGGCTCACTCCTGCTTTTTATACAGCAGATTGCAAGTAGACGTGGGAGTTTGCATTGGTGGCTTGGCGCAGCCTCGTAGTTGGAGACTATTGACCAAGCACTTGGTAGTTGCTGCATTTGTTGCATATGCGTTGTGGTTATGTATTATATGTGTATGTATTTATATCTATTGGAATTGAGGATTTGAGATTAATTGTTGCACTACTTATCTTGTCAGGGATGTTGGCATTATTATTATGATTTGATTTATTGTTTTATATAAGACGTTTGGGACATAGTGTTTTACACGACATATCATATATATATATATATATATACAGACATGATAATATAAGGCCGGCCTTACGCAAAGTTACGTAAGATCGGCTCCATATAACTAATTTTAGATCACAGTTCATAAAACTGACTGTTGGATTAGATGCCCTACCTCTGTATGTCATGCCTGCAAAAAATCACAATGATCTGACAGTTGGTTTTTGAAATAACTGCCGTTAAAAAATTGGTGATATTTTGAAGAACAAATAAGTTACATATTTTCATAATGACATATTTCAAAACCAACCGTCAGATCACTGTGATTGTTTGCAGGCATGACATACAGAGGTGGGACATCTAATCCAACGGTCAGTTTTAAGAACTGTAATCTAAAATTAGCCATATGGAGCCGACCTTACTCAACTTTGCGTAAGGCCGACCTTATATTATCATCTCTGTGATATATATATATATATTTTGTTTCTCGTGAGAAAATATGGATGAGCAGGACAGGTTGTACCTCCAACTTGACACGTGTAAACCTATCCGACAGGGTCGGTAAAGATGTCAGGTTGGGGCGTTACAATTAGGCCTTCACTAGTCATGAGTGACATCTAGCAACATATCATGACATACCCTAGGTGTGGGTAAATAGTAAAACTAAATGAACCCTTCATGTTTTTTTTTTTTTTTTGGATAATTAAGAAATATATTTACCAAAAAAGAATTACAGCGCAAATGCCATCCTGGCGACAAGCCGAAGCTTAAAAGCCCAAAAGGCCAACCAACCACCCTAACCTAGAAAAAGAAACCTCTTACAACCCAAGAGGCTAGGGGGAAGAAAACCACAAATACAAATACTAAGGAATTACAACCCTAACTATTTGCATTTAAAAAGTCAAACCGTAAACACAACAACCGACATTATAATGTAGAAAAAATTAAACATAGCCGGTCAAACGGTCGAAGGCACGACCATCAAAGCCGTCAGAAGCAAGCAAGGACAAAGACCAGGAGCAAGCAGGGACAAAGACCATGAGCATAGCAGCACGGATAAACAGAGGCGCATAAACCGATGCGAACCCTTCATGTTACTTAATCCTTCATCCCCTAATGTCACTGTTAAGATAATCAAGTATGCTTACAAGTCAAACTTTATCTTAACAACTTGATATATGTCCCACAAAATATAATCTCAATAAGATGAACCCAATAAAACTCTTTCACAGTTTACCTATCACTCTGGCCAGAGACTCAATATGAGATTTATCATTATGAACAAACCTTAACATCCTCTCTCATTAAAGTGAGAGTGATAATTCCTTATTGCGTACACATCTACCTTCATACACAATTCACTAGAGCCAATAAGTACTGATTACATCCTCATAGATAGAGTAAGTACGAGTACTATCAAACCCTAAAGCCTTATGCACAAGATAACTCTAGTACCACAGGTCTAAGGAATACCAATCAATGGACGTAACATAAGAATATTCATTTGAATTTAATCAATGGACGTCACATGTCTATTTTTTTACACATAAGGAGATCCCAAAATCCATTATGTTTGATTTGGGGAAGGGTGTTATTTCGGAAATTTTCTTTGAGATGCCTTGGAAACCCTCTAGATGTGGTCGATGCAAGGTCTTTGGGCATTCTTCCCTGAAGTGCCCGGTAGGTCAGTCTGTTGTTTCGAATCAAGTTTGGAAGGTTAAGAAGAGTGTTCCTTCGGCTCCTGAGGTTATCCCTAAGGTTGTTACAACTGTTGAGAGTAATCCCAAGAATAAGGTGCCTTCTCCTCCAAAGAAAGATTCCCTTAAAAGCAATGATCCTTTTGATTGGACTGAGGTTATAAATGCTAGAGGGAAATCTAGCAAAAGTACAGTTGAAGAGCCTTCCTCTGGATTAGTTCATGGGATGAATACTTTTGAGGCCCTTTCTTCTGATATTGACTCTGATCCCTTTACGGAGAGTGATAGTTTTGTCAATCCTCCTGCTTCTAACAGAATGAGATTACGTGGAAAGTTGCAAGGTTTTAAGAATGCTAGGAAGAAGGGTTCTGATCCTTTTTAGTTTCTCTTTAGCTTCTTTTGTTTCCCCTAGCCTCTTGGGTTGTAAGAGGTTCTTTTTGTAGGCTTTGGGGTTTTTTGGCCTTTGGGCTGTTGAACTTCGGTTGTTGCCAGGATGGCTGTTGCGCTGTATTTCTTTTTTGGTTAATATATTTCTTGCTTATCCAAAAAAAAAAGAACAAAGAACGAAACCGAGGCCACAAAAACCTACGGAAAAACGGACAGAACCTCCCCTAAAAAAGGGACAAAAGGGAGAAAAACCTGCCTAAAAAACAACAGAAAAACCAAAGAACCAAGGCAGAACAAACAACAAAACACAGCCCACAGCCCGGGCACAAGCAACCAACGAGAAAACAATTAATGCCTTAAGAGATTACAAGGAAAGGCCCACCTATCACACAAAGACCTATTACTAGGGCTATCAACAATACTTTGAAAACTACACACTTTGTTCCTCACATCATTACAAATTAAAGAAAAAATGTTATCAGAACTTATATACAAATTTTCATGAATACGAGCATTCCTCTGCCTCCAGATATGATACATAGTAGCGGCCCAAGCAATCCTCCTGATGGTAGGACCAAACGATTTCCCTCTGCAAGAGCTAACCCAAAGAAACTCATTGTCCCAAGATCTAGGGGTTCTGCTAAACCCACACAGCTGAAGCACCTTTCTCCAAATAAGAGAAGTAAAGCTACAAGCAAAGAAGAGATGATTCCTATCTTCACCACCAGCCCTGCAGAAAACACATGACATAAAAGAGATAACACCCCAACGAAGAAGCTTATCCTGAGTAGCCAGTCTATTCAGAATAGCCAACCACGCAATAAAAGAGTGTCTTCTGATAGATTTCGAGAACCACACAACATTATGCCAACTCACAATCGAAGCAGTATTTCGAATATGCTTCCAAGCAGAGCTAGTAGAAAAGGCTCCTGAGGGAGAAAGAGACCACACCACAGTATCTTCTCCCCTAGAGCTAAGAGGGGGACACTCATCACAGCTATTACGAATGGCAATGAGATCACAAGTATTAGTAATGGGCCAACTCCAGCCATCATCAGATAAAATATAAGCAACTTTAGCTTGCAGAGGGATAGCTGCATCATAAACCACACGAGAGCTAAAATGCTGTAACAGAGGACCAAAAGGATGCCAGTTATCATGCCATAAATAGGTAGAAACTCCATTCCCAATTTTGTGTTTGATAAGGGGCCTAGCCACATCTCTCAACTGAAGGATCTTCCTCCAACTCCAAGAACAATTAGAGGGAAGGTTAATGGACCAGAAACTCCTTCCCCTAAGAAGATATTCCTTCACCCAGGCAACCCAAATCGAACCAGATCTAGAAAACAAACTCCAGATATGCTTCAGAATAGCAGCAATATTCCAATCCTTGACCCTGCGAAGCCCTAACCCGCCTTCCTCTTTAGGATTACAAACCACACTCCAGCTAACTTTGGCCTTGCGAGCATTACCAGAAGCCCCAGACCAAAGAAAAGCATTAAACATCTGCTCAATTCGGCAAACAGTTTCAATAGGGATAATGAACATGCTACACCAATACACCTGAATGCTAAAAAGAACTGAGGATAAGAGCTGAAGTCTTCCTGCAAAGGAAAGAGACTTGCTGGTCCAAGACTGAATACGACGGCTCATCAACTTCTCCAGCAAAGGTTGACAATCACGGCTTGAGAGCTTTGAAGAAATAAGAGGAACCCCTAAATATCTCATAGGCAAACACCCCTCATTGATCCCAGTGATACGAATAATATCAGCTTTCACAGAATCACTTGCACCCGAAATGAATAAAGCACTCTTACTATGATTAATCTGGAGACCAGAGAACATCTCAAAAGCCTTCAACACATCCATGAGAATCTGAATACTGACAGAAGAGGCCTTAGCAAAAAGGAATAAGTCATCAGCAAAGCAAAGGTGAGATAACCGAACTTTCTCACATCTAAAGTGGAATTCAAAATCATCTCTCGAAGAGGCTAGAGACAAGGATCTAGACAAAACTTCCATAACAATCACAAAAAGAAAGGGAGACATAGGATCCCCTTGCCGAAGCCCCTTTCTCCCCGCGAAAAATCCTGCTAGCTCACCATTAACAGCAACAGAGAATTTAGGAGAAGAGATACAAGCCATAATACAATTCAACAAATGATTAGGGGTACCCATCTTCCTCAGAATTGCAGACAAAGCTTCCCAATTAACAGAGTCATAAGCTTTCTTGATATCAATCTTCAAAGCACATCTGGGAGGACCCAAATTTCTATGGTAATTATGCATAATTTCTTGAGTCAACAAAATATTGTCAGAAATAATGCGACCATGAACAAACGCAGATTGGAAAGGGCTAATGATATCAGGGATGCATAACTTAAGCCTATTCGCAATGATTTTGGATATACATTTATAAATGACATTGCAACAGGAAATAGGCCTAAAATCATTAAAAGAGGAAGGATTAGGAACCTTAGGAACAAGGGCAATGATAGTACAATTAATCTCCCGGAGAATACAACCAGAGCTGAAAAAAGAGGTAACAGCCTCAATAACATCATCACCTACAATTCCCCAAGCTTTCTTGAAAAACAGAGATGAAAAACCATCAGGACCAGGGGCTTTATCATTTTTAATAGAAAAAATAGTGGCCTTAATCTCTTCTGCAGAAATACCTCTGTTAAGGATATCAAGATGATCAGAGGGCCACCTAAATCCCTCCAAATTGTCAAGGATGTCAAAAGAACCAGGAAGACCAGGATCATTTCCCAAAATGGACTGGAAATAGGAGACGGCTTCATTCTTAATAGCAACAGGGTCCTCAACCTTCGAACCATCAGACTGGGTAATGCATCTAATAGAATTGATAGAGTTTCTAGCCTTTACAGATTTGAAGAAAAAACTAGAATTCTGATCCCCCAACTTCAACCACTGAACCCGAGACTTCTGCTTCAAGAATCCTTCCTCAGCCCGAGCTAAATTGTTAAAATTTCTGAGACACTCTTTTTCAACATCAACAAGAGATCTATCATTAGGGTTATGCAAGAGAGAAAATTGGGCTTCATGCAACTTTACCTTAGCTTCAACAACTTTATCCCTGATATTACCAAAAGTATGGAAATTAAACACCTTTAGAGCTTCTTTAGTCATTTTCAGTTTACGATACAGTCTGTACATGGGTTGACCATAAAAACTATTACTCCAAGCATCCTTAACAATAGACATGAAAGCAGGATGATCAGCCCAATAATTAAAAAACTTAAATGGAAAAGACTTTTTAACACGCTCAACAGTAGGGCAAACTTTAACCAGGGCTAAACAATGATCAGAAATACCAGGAGGGAGAAACTCAGTGATCGCATTGGGGAAAGAATCCACAAAACCTTCATTAATCAAAGTTCTATCAAGCTTCCTGGCAATAAACGAGTCACCATCCCTTCTATTCAACCAAGTGAAGAGAGGACCTATGAACGGCATATCAAACAGCTCAAGATCAAAGAGACAATCATGAAAATCCGACATAGCACTATCCATCACGACATTACCTCCCAACTTCTCACTAGGGAATCTAGTCACATTAAAATCACCCAACAAAACCCAAGGATTGTTGCCCACAGTAGAAGAAAAACAACCCAACTGATTCCACAACTGCTTCCTATCAACTTGGCTGTTAGAAGCGTAAACAAAAGTACAGAACAGAGGAGGGATGCCTTGAAGAGAAGAAATATGACAATGAATAGCCTGATCAGAACAAAATAGACTAACTAAATTAACAGTAACCGGGTTCCAACAAACCCAAATCCTACCAAGAGTAGAATGATTATAATTATGAGAAATACACCAACCAGGAGCAATTCGCAAAAGAATGCCATCCATACTCACAGACCTGACTCGAGTCTCCACCAAACAGAACACAGATAAATCATGACCCGAGATCGACCAACAAACTTCTTTCTGTTTCAGAGGGTCATTTAGACCCCTCACATTCCAGCAAGCAATATTAATCATGGAGTATTGGGATTCTTGGAACCACCACTCAGGCCACCCCTGTCTTTAGTCAAACCAATCTTATGATGTTGTTTTCTAAGTCTTTTCAGCTTATTCTTTGACAAAATTCCATCACCAGAAGCATTCTCAATTTCATCAACATTTTTAACATTTTTGAACTTAGTAATTATGGGAGAACTATCAGAATAAACTGGGTCTTGCACAGATTCCGAGAAGTGTTGGTTCAAATCAGAATTAAAATCTTTAGAAGAACTACAACCAGAAATGGAGCAACCCTCAGAAGTAACCACATTAACAGGAACATTATGACTAATAATAGTATCAACAACATTACTAACAGTCTTAGAAAGAACCACATTAGAATCTGGATTATGAATATTAGACGGTTCAGAATCAGAATCAAGAATAGAAAAAGAATTATGTGACTCAAAGTCACTTACCAGAACTTTACTGGGAACAGAAACAGCCTCACTTACCCTGCCAGCTGAACAAACTTCCTTGCCCTTAACAAAGCTATTGGTACCAGAAGACTGCTTCCCACTGCCAGTAGGATGAATGGCCCCATCAACCCCAACATTAGCAACTTTAGACACCCCAGCAGCCATAGAAGAAGCTTTAGGAACCCAAACTCTTGAGCTTTTAGATGGACAAGCTGCCGGACCATGACCAAAGATTCCACATTGCATGCATTTACTAGGTCTCCATGGGTATTCAACCCCAATCACAGTGACATTGCCATCCCCCACCCCAAGCTCAAAGGAATTAGGGAATTCACATTGAATATCAACCTCCACACAAACACGAGCAAACGAAAGTCTTTGTCTAGATTGGGTAAGAGAATCAAGATATAAGGGGTTACCTATTGCACTTGCTATAAAACTAAAGCCTTCCTCTGTCCAGTATTCAATGGGTATATTGAAGAATTTAACCCAAATGGGGATCCTTTCAAGCTTCAAGTTGAGCATTTCCATCTTTGGGTGCCACTTCCTCAAAATGAGAGGTTTGCCTCCAATATGCCAAGGTCCAGAATCAAGGACCCAATCCCTAACTTCAAGATTAGAGAACCGAAAAATAAAAAGGCCACTATCAGTGGAGAGAATGTCTGGGATTTCTTTGTGCCCCCAAAGTTTAGAGATAGCATTTTTAACCACCATATAGGGAAGCCTCTTATCAATAAACTGACCAACCACACACTCCTTCCAAAGCAAACTACCAGCCTCTGCCACACTATCTGGGGGATTGACCCTAATTTTACCATCAACAATCAAAGGTTTGTGGAATTTAAGATTGGAAGATAAACTTGTAGGCTTACTAAAAAGGGATTTCCAATCCGAAATGATCCTCTTACCAGAACCCAACGAATTTACAGGAGCAAAAGACAAATTCTCAACAGGCCTACTAGCAGCATTACCAAGCCCCAAACCCGAAGATACAGAGCCATGACCACCAGCTGAACCAACAGGAGAAGGTTTAAGACCAGCTAGAGGAGGGGAGCCAGTCCGAGCATCAAAAGCAGGTGAAAAACCAGTGCTCACAGAAGGCCACCCAGAAGCAGAAACTGACTTACCAGCAATTGGACCCTCCAAACAATCATTAACAGACCCTACACCAGAACCCACATCAAACCCCCCACCAAGACTACCACTATAAGTCGTGCCAAAAATAGCATCTCTGTTATGACATAGAACAGGGCCCTCGTGAGAAGATGCAGAAATTAATTCCCAAAAGGCTTGACACCGTATTCAGATCCTATTGGATCTTGACCAAAGCAAGATCTAGAGCCAATTGGATCTGAACATGTGGATTCGCCAACGCCAGAGGAACCTGAGGTAACAGCTGGACCCTCTAAAGGTAGATCGTTTACCAATAAGGCACGAGCATCGCACTCAGAAAAAGCTACATACGAATCACGTGAACCACCACCAGTAGCTTGATCATCCACCCACTTATCAACTTTCGCGTCTTCCACAGCTGAGACAGTGGAAAAACCACCAACAGGAGCACTCAACCCAAGAGGATCAAGTAAACCTTGACCACCATCGTGCTCACGTGGGCCATAGCCAGGAGCTCTTGAGACCAACATGGGAACAGCAGATTCACGAAGACCAGCGCCATGTGTATCTCCACTCACCAGAGGAAGGTGCGTGGCACAAGAAGAAGAGGGGCGAGATCCCGATGCAGCAGAGGCACAAACACCAGAATCACTAACAGTGGAGGATCTCGAGCTTTTAAGTGCCATAATGGAGAAAGAGACAAAGCCCAAAAGAGGAAACCCACAAGTGAGAACCCACGTGAAACCCACTTACAAAGTGGAAAGTGACACAGCAACTCACACAGTGCAGGGATCCAAACGAAAACCAGCAGAAGGGACCACACAGCGGAATAAAGAAGAAGCTGACAAACCCCAAAAGTGGTCAAACCCTCAAGGAACAGCAAAGAACAACAACAGAGCATCCACGAGAGAAGCGAGATCACGTGAAGGAGGCATCTACAAACCCAGAACCGAGATCCGAGAAAGAAGACAACCAAAACCCACGATCAACCAGCTCCAAACTGAATCGCGAGAGCTTCTCTCTCCTCCATTTTCAACTTGCTTAACTGTGACAACTTAATTCTAACTAGAAGCCTTATTCCAATTTCAAATAAAAAAGAGATATATTCAAGACAACCATCAGTGCCATAATAAATAGATTTCTCTCTACCACCTAATTTTCGTATAAGTTAATTAATTCTTTTTTTTTTTTTTTTTTTTTGGATAATTAAGAAATATATATACCAAAAAAGAATTACAGCACAAGAGCCATCCTGGCGACAAGCCGCAGCTTAAAAGCCCAAAGGCTAACCAATCTCCCTAGCCTACAAAGAAAAAACCTCTTACAACCCAAGAGGCTAGGGAAAAGAAGAAACAAATGCTAAAGAAGGTCTACAACCATCCTTCTTGCATTTTACAGACAATAAAGTTCAATGATGCGGTAATAGGGAATTTGGAAATAAAAAACCTCGCATCAAAAATGCATCTTCTGAGCTCCGCAATAGAATATTCCATAAATCAAGAAGCCATCAAGATGCAAAAAAACCGAGAGTACCACAGCACCTCTGTCCACCATGCTATAATGACATCAACTGGACCGAATGAAGCACATGACCAAAACCATGAACCAAGCTTCTAGCAATAAAATGAGATAAATCCCATAGAATGCAAAACCAGTAAGATAACCCATAATCAGTCCAACAAGCCTTGCAGACTAAGCGACAGTCACAGCACAAAACAAAACTGTAACCAAAAGAACCAGCTGACTGATCCAAACAAGAAAAGTAGCCAAGCAACCAAACTAGGTTGTACCATAACACAATGTAAGGCGTACCCCAACCATAGATCTGCTCTCCAACAACGAAAGCCAGCGCAACACCATCCAAGGAAACCAAGGAAACTAGCAAGCCAACAATGGGAGAGAGCACCCTCTTTAAAAACAGCAGAACTGTAGCATACCGCGTGCTACTCGCAACAAAGATGGTCCCAAAAGACCTAAGTCTGCAAAAAAACGAGCAAGACTCCCACCATTGGTGCATGAGAACCACGGATCGCAAAGAGAGAAGATAGCACGAGCCAAGTACTGCTGGGAGCAAAACCACTCAAGGATAACCACACATGGAAACTAAACCCATATCACAACCCGAATCAACCCAAGCCCAATAAGAGCTCGCGGGTCCAAAGGACCCCCACATGTACCTTCTTCCCCACAAAGAATAGAGCAAATGAAAAAACACATGGGAAATGGAAGAAGAACACCACCGACAGCACCACTGAACAGGGAAAACGGGTGCTGCAAGTTAATTAATTCAATCGGGGTGAGTTTGAGATTCTTGATGGAAAATATCAAGATTTCATGTACTACCTTCATTTACCTCCTATTGTCATTATGCCCTATGCATTTATGGTAGTGAACAACAATTTATTAATGGGGAACTGAATGTCATCCACCCACCCACTTCAAGTAGCTGACTTCCCACATTCGTGAATTTCCTTCTTTTCCTTCAGTAAATTTGCCTTAACAACAATTTATTGTGTTACAAAGTAATATAAAATTGGCATTTAATAGGTGTCTTTGCCTATTACTTTTTTTTTTTTTGGATAATTAAGAAATATATTACCAAAAACAAGATATTACAATGAAGCGCAAGACACGAGCCACAACAAGAAGGCTAACAACACTAAACCTAGCCAAAACAAAACCTCTTACAACCCAAGAGGCTAGGAGGAACACAAGAAATTAAACTAAGGGACATCCCTCCCTCGAGAATTCTTAAGAGAATGAATTTTATCTTTAAGCTTCTTTTTGAGGGACTTCCTAGACAAAGAAAAATCAACATAGTTGCAATCCACCATATCCGAATGGTCCAATAGGGAATCACCAACATCATCAACATCACTAGTATCAAGCACACTGAAAAAATTACTAGTATCACATCCTTTGCTAACCGAGGGATCAACCACCTTCACACTTGAAGTTTTAGCATCAATGGCCTTAGAAGCAGGGACCTCGAGCCAATGATCAGTACTAGCTGCAGGAACCTGAATGTCTTTCTTTCTCCAAACTTTAACAGGCTTGGCACCTAAAAGAGAAGGAGGGTTCAAGGGGCATTTCAACGAATCATGTCCAAACACTTTACATTTCTCACACCGAGACGGGTACCAAGGAAGATCAATCTCAATCTCAGCAATCTCACCATTTCCAACATCCACTTTCAAAGATTTAGGAATAGATTTGTTTGCATCAATCTCAATGCAAATACGAGCGAAATTAGCTCTACTTCCGGTGGCAGTATGCATGTCCATAAAAAGAGGACAACCCAAATCGGGTACGCGATTATCAGTAACTTGTGCAATAATAAATGGTTTTCAATCCACTTTAACACATATTGTACGAAAACAATTGAGTTGCTTAAAATTAGTTGAATACATCATGACAATTCGTGCATCTCTACTACTCAGCTATACCGCCATGCATTGTTAAACCCTCTATCCCCTAACAATTGTAATCAAGAAGAAAAATTTTGACATTTGTTTCTATTTCACGAACAATTGATCCATTGCCTACACCAGCTCCTGATTCATCTTAATCTCCCCCACTAATTGAACCATACGTTGGTCAATAGTTCAATAGCATTGAAGATGCATATGAATTTTATAATGACTATGTAAAACATGTTGGATTCAGTACGTGCATGAGTTCTAGTGAGAAGCATAAAGGCAGTGATGAGATTTTTTGGAAGACTTTTGTTTGTTACAAACAGGGGTCAAGGAATGAGACAGACGAACAGAGTGATAACTGTGCTGATATTGGAAGTTCTACCGTAGATAGTAGTTAGCCGTGCAAAGAAAGTTCACGAATCCATGAAATCACACAGATGGGATGTAAAGCTAAAATATGCATTATGAAATCACAGGATGGGGACTCTTGGAAGTCAGTGTTTTTTACAAAGACCATAACCATGTCCTTACAACCCCTCGAAAAGTACCTTTTCTACGCTCCCATCGTAATGTATCCCTAGCCAAACAGAATTTATCTCGGATTTTTTCCGAGGCTAATGTACAATCAAGTCAATGATTGAGAATCTTCGAAATTGAAACTGGTGGACTTCAAAATGTTAGTTGCACCCCTCGCGATTTAATCAGCCATGACAGAAACAGTCACGACAACTTAAAGGTGCATGATACTAAAACTTTGCTTGAGTGTTTCCTTTCAGAAAAAGAGAAAAACCCTTCTTTCTATTACTCAATTGAGACAGACGATCATAACCAATTTAGACGCTGCTTCTGGGCCAATGTTGCATCTAGACGATCGTGCTCCTACTTCGGGGATGTTGTTATATTTGATACTACGTACAACACAAACAAATATTGCATGATATTTTCTCCTTTCGTAGGTGTTAACCATCATGGTCAAAGTATTTTTTTCGGTTCAGGCTTCTTGGACGATGAGACAATTGAGTCATTCATTTCTCTTTTCAATCATTGGTTGGATGTTATGCCAATAGGACCTCCAAAAATGATCATAACAGACCAAGATCCAGCTATAGCAAAAACAGTGCTGCAAATGCTACCAACAACATTCCATCAGCTTTGTATCTGGCACGTAGTCAATAAGTTTTCAGAAAAGGTTGGGCCTATCAAACATATAAAGCACTGGAATTTATTCAAGGTGGATATTTGGGGTTCAAAAACTCCCCAGGATTTTGAAGATTCCTAGAAAAATGCGTTGTTATCGAGTTCATTGCAGGATAATCAGTGGCTCAATACAAAGTATTGTATCCGTGTAGAAGTAGACAGGGGTCACATATATATGATCACACACGCGGTTGTAGGTTCATAAAGTGGCTACTGGAACAAGAGGAGCAACAATCAAATACTAGTGGAGAACGTATGTCCGATCAAAATAAAGCTTCATCCAGTGTAGAAGAAACCTTGGAAGAGGTCCAACATATAGTAGAAATGGAATGGATCGCCTCTAAATAGGTGGTTAATTTCTGTGATGAGATATTAAACCAAATGCAGAAGTTAAGCTTAGAGAAGTGAGAATAAAAAGATTAAACAACTATATTTTATTGGTTTCCAATGTACTTGTATTTTACTTTATCTATGCGGTCCCCATTATAACCATTCTAAAAATTAATCAGAATATATAGAGAGAATGAATTAGCATGAGCAGTTTGGAATCAATGATATTGTAATGGATGATCTCAGCCACTGATTCGGATGACGATGCAAGCACTGAAATCTTGCTTCGTTTCTCTGTATAACCTTAGATGCATTAAGTTATCTACATATGCTTTTTGGAACTGCAGTGTTAGAACTTTGATAAAGTACATATGCTTTTTGGTAATGTAGTGTTAGAACTCTGATGGAGTTTTTGTGACTTAAGTTTTTTAAGTAATATGGTGTGTTAAATCAGGAATGTATGGGGATATAATATCCTTGGTTTTTTTTTTTCTATGTAAACGATCAATGGCACCAATGGAATATGGGTCTTTTAACAAATGACACGTGGTGGAAAATACAATGACTATACAAATCTTCACGTGGGTCACAAAATGCTTATTTAAAAAAATTGATTTTAAAAAATATGGGGCCAGCCACTAGTTATCACATTTGCGGTTGGTTCCAAAGTGGTAGCCACTGATAGATACTTCAGCGGTTGGTGATGGGTTATTATATTTTTCATGAATATGGGTATCTTACAAATGACACGTGGTGGGGAAAAAATTGGTTTAAAAAATTGATTTTTAAAAATCTGGGGCTAGCCTCTAATTATCACATTTGCGATTGGTTCTAAAGTGGCAGCCACTGATAGATACTTCAGTGGTTGGTGATGGGTTATTATATTTGTCATGAATATGAGTATTCTAACAAATGACACGTGGTGGAAAAGAAATAGGTTTAAAATTTTGATTTTTAAAAATATAGGGCCAACCACTACTTATCACATTTGTGGTTGGTTCCAAAGTGGCAGCCACTGATAGATACTTTAGCGATTGGTGATGGGTTATTATATTTGCCATGAATATGGGTATTCTAACAAATGACTCGTGTTGGGAAAAAATTGATTTTAAAAATTAATTTTTAAAAATATAGGGCTAGCCACTAGTTATCACATTTGCGGTTCGTTCCAAAGTGGCAGCCACTGATAGATACTTCAGCGATTGGTGATGGGTTATTATATTTGTCATGAATATGGGTATTCTAACAAATGAAATGTATTAGGAAAAAATGGTTTTAAAAATTGATTTTTAAAAATATGGGGCCAGCCACTAGTTATCACATTTGCAGTTGGTTCCTTATTAGTGTGAAGTGCCAGCCACTAATAAGAAGCTGCAATTAGATCATTACCCACACTGACGCACCTGGCTGACAGTGCACTTTATTTTAAAATTTTATTTTTCGTTGCGTTCTTAGTTGATTTCCTTTCAATATATGGAGATAATTAAAGAAATTACATTGAAAGCCTTTTAGTCGCAATAGAATTTGAACCACGCAAGTGAATGGCCTCAAAGAGTATCCACACCAAGCTTGTGAATAATGGTCTTGAACTTTTCTTCCTTCAAAAACCCTAGAAGAGTGGAAAAAGAAAGAACAATGAGTGAGAGAATAATAGAGGCCAGCCCTAGGGTTTTTCCCATACTAAAGCATGTGCTAGCATGCTAGCAAGGTTGCTCTTATATATAGGGCTATGTAGGGCCAGCCATAGGGTTTTAAAAACCCTAATAGTCTTGTGCTAATTATCTCATAATTGCACATTAGCCCCATGTTTTAACTTTTAATACATGTGGTATCAAATTAACCTTAAATTTGATTTTTTTTCCTTCTCTTTCTTTTAACCAATATACACATATGCTTATGGGTGTGTGACCTTTTGGGTTTACAGGTATTCAATAGTAAGTTCATGGACAATTAGTGTGTTCCTTAGTAGAACTCTTTCTACTTGGGTTCAATTAAAAACTCTTTATAATTTACTTATGAAGAATAAATATCATCTTATATTCTCCGGGCTTCTACTAGTCATTATT